>JZKD02S0259284.1:854934-883763 GCA_000966675.3 Picea glauca
TTCAGTTTGGTAAAGTAGTTAGAGTCAGTTATTTACTAGAAAGGAAAACGAGTCTTTTTTTTAAGTTCTTTATTGATTTCTTGAAACATAAGTAGCTTGTATTCAAACGAAAATTCATTTTAGGTCTTCTTTTCAAAGATCTTGAAAATGTTAGTTAAAGAAAAGTTGGTTATAAAGAGTTAGTTGTAAAACTTTACTTTTGATTAGAAGTAATTTTTCTTTTAAATTTCATATTTTTCTCTTCTTTGTCTCTTCTAAAATCACTAGTTTCACCGCCATATCCCTTGAGTAAATCAAGCCATTAAAAGGAATGTTAAATCTAAAATTAATTAGAAATTTTATGTTTGTAGGGTCAACCAACTAGTTTAGGGTTACGACCTTGAATTAGGCTGGAGAGGAAATTCTCCAAGGCCGTTTAAACAAACATTGGAGTCAGAGTTAGGGAGTGTTAAAGTCTAGTGTCATAAAATTTATCTGGGATCCCCCTCTAATAGAGGGGATAAACACGAGGTCACATGAGGAAAGACAATGGAGATAAACCCTCCAAATCCAGACTATATGTAATGGGGAATGCATATTGAGGATCTGAAGTGGGAATAATATTGACTGCATTTGCCTACGGAGCTTCGTGGACCTTGAATCCATTCGAGATCCTCTATTGTCTTCTAGACTATTTGTTTTTGATACCCTATATAGGTTTTAGAATTTTTGTTCTGCTCATTGTGATCTTCCCGACTATCGATTGTACCTGCATGGTGACTGACTACGAGATGACAAATTAGTTTCCCATATCCTAGGAACTTACACATGTGACTACAGGGGTATACCATGGTACCTAGGACAGACGTCGGGTCACACTTCACAGATTATACCTGGAGGGTGCTTCCATGTTCAAGTTGCACTTGCACCAGTTAGTTTCTCTAGTGTTGGTTGGCATAACTGTTCTTCCTACTAGATAGTTGTTTTCTTGATTTGTCTTATAGGAATTTTTGTAGTGAGTGCTTGGTTTTTAAATGCTATTTAATCATTACTGTGTCGATTGATATTTTCACAAAGTGGAAGATCAAGAGCTCCGCTAGTTGTGAAGGCCTCAAGGCCTACCACTGGTTTCATTAGAGACACCTCCTCCACCATTACGGAAAAGACTTGACCAACAAGGATCATTCGAAGCGACCGGGCCGTAGGAAACTATGCTCGAGATTGCTCCGCGAGGAGATTATTATACTCCAGAGGAACGTACTATTTATGACATTGAAGAAGAAGCTCTTGGGCCATGCAACCCTCCAATTATTGACTTTTCGATGCCAATATTAGTACAAGTTTTTCCTCATGAGGTGACACCTTCCGAGCGTCAGCTAGTCTTACAAGCATCCATGGAAGAAAATGATACTACTTCATCCAGGAGTCCTCATACTCCTGTTTCGGCTACTACCATAGGGAGTATATTGCCTCCTAACCCACCTTTTCCAGTCCAGACCATAGTGGTCTCGACTCCCTCTACCTAGGGAAGTGGTCTGATACCTTCATAGACAACGACCACTGCTCCATTTACGTAGAGTGTGATAGGCCCTCCATTCTCATATAGGAAGCCTACTTCGATTCAAATTCAATCCTCACCTACTCCACCTTACATACCATGGGTTTGGGGGTAGGGAGATCAAATGCTCTCGTGCAAGGGTCTACTAGGGGCACCACAGTCCCTTTTAATGCTATCCCTTACGATTGGGGTCATATAACTCCTTTGTCCCCCTCGCTCAATGGTTCTTTCCATAAACACATCAAGCCCAATGATAACTACAACTTGTTTGGAGAAAGTAGTTTAGGACCTTCATCTTACACTACATCGGTTGGATCCATGCGGTTCTCTTTGTTCGCCGCATTTAGGAAGAACACTTTTTCTTTGGTTGTCGTCTCGGATAGGGGTAACCCCAGTTTTGGGAAACAAAACCCTATGCAAGATACTATTCCTACACAGGGGGAAAGTATAGGATTTTTCTCCTCTTAAGGAATTTGGAATATTTGGAAAGGATGAGTTCCCTCGCAAGGGATGGCGGTCAGGGGAAACCCCTTCCATGGCCAATGGAACCCTGGTCAAGGTTCAATACCTATGCTCGTTGGATCGACTGGGGGTATCCCCTTCCAAAATACTTGGAACAAAATGCATGGATCAATCCCCGCCCAACCCATGTCATCCAATTACGGGAGTCAGTTGATGATATCCCAACAAATGTAGTTTCCATACATTGGTCAAGGCCATGGTTTCTACCAGAACCCTGGCTAGCAGTCCAACTTTTCCTAGCAACCTGGTGCCAGCCAAACTCCATGAACCCATTTTCCTGTACATAGTAGTCAACCTAAACTACTGTTTCTGAAAACGCTACATACGCCAGACTTTTCAAGGTTTCTCAACAACCCAATTTGTCATCATCTGTGTTGGCCCCCCATGCTGACTAATTTTCCCTTGGATATTCCAAAATTCGAAGGAAACCCTAGAAAATACCCAGGTGATCACGTGACAACCTTCCACTTATGGTGCTCATCAAACTCACTGCGAGACGACTCCATCCAGTTGCACCTTTTTCAACGCACTCTTATCGAGCGTGCCACGAAACGGTATCCAAAGATGTAGCAACTTCTAGAGTGTTTTTAGAGGAGGACACAATAATGAGAGAACAACATCTTGAACTAATTTACTCTCATTCTGACATGCTCTATGATATTTTTCTAGAAGCACCAAGGTCCATCCTCGATAAGGCCCAACAAAAGTCTATACCCCATGCCTATGGTATTATGGGCTCACCGCAAGGAAATTCCATTGATCTGTTGTCAAATCAATTGCAACAATTGTCGATACAATAGACTACGGTTAGCTAGACCTATGGTTTAGTTGTTCCTCCTACCCAAACATCATATGTACATAGTGTGAAGTCAACAAACCCAAAGGCCAACCAGTAGCCTCAAGGAAAGAAGAAACAATAGAACAAGAAGGGTAAAGGGGACAAAAAGGCTAATAAAAATGTTTGCGGGGAAAAAACAGAGAAGAGAAAATCAAAGTATCTGTGTAACCTTTGCATGGAGGACCACCCAAATCACCTGTTCCCTCGACTTGCAGAGGCTCAAAAGATATTAACGCAACAACAAACTATTGTGCCGATGAACCCATTCCCACATGGGAAAAACATCGATCAAGCTTCAACATCCTCGAGCGTAGAGGGGGGATAGTGATGGATCCCCCGTGTCTACTAGTAATAACTCGATCGTGAATGTATACATGTTGAAAGGTGACTCTTATATAGCGACTAGGGCCTGAGATTACGCAATGTCAGATTTTGTCGAAAGGGGAAAAGAAGCCACAAACCCACCGGTTCCTCTGCAGATTGAGAAGACGATGGGAGAAACAATGACACACATTCCCAAACGTGCTTTCAAGAAATATTCTCATCCTACAAACACGAGGGCTTCCCATAACTACTCTGTCATGGATGATTTGGCACAAACCCCTTGCACAATGTCCTCTTTGGAAGTCCTCCAGAGCTTCCCTTCATAGAGAAAATATATGTTATCCTCCTTGGGATCTTCAGAGACTTGTAACCCGGGAGCATTCATTCTCGATCCAATCAACTTGAAACCTCGTATTTCTTACCATATTTCATTTCAAATAATAGTGGCTTACACCATGAAATATTCTACTCGAAATATATTTCATAATATGGTTGAAAAGGGCACCTCGACTTACGTGATCTCATTGGCATTTTGGAAGGACATTGGCCAACTCGTTTTGTCTCCATCACCTACATTGCTTATGACATTTGACAGTCATTCGTTCAGACCACATGGAATTATTCCTTCTTTCCCCATGTAGTTAGGAGGAAAGACCATGTGTTTCTAAGTTGAAGTGGTCAATGTGCCTCTCGATTACAAACTTTTGTTAGGAAGGAGTTGGACCTATGCAATGCATGTAATGATTGCTACAGTCTTTTGTCTCTTGTTGTTTCCACATGAGGGTCAGATTGTGAATATTGACCAGTTTTCTTTCTCCCATTTTGATCCTTCATCAAGGGTATCCACGGTCCTGATGATTGATAATCCTCATCCCGTCATTGTCAATGTAGGGGTTGGTTTGTGTCCATCTTTGATGGGTACTTTCGATTACTCGTCTCCTTTTAGAGATGTCAAGCTTATATTGGCTTTCCTCGACCATACTAACGCTGAACGTTTTCAAATGTCATCGTTTCGAATGACCTAATTTCATGATCCGTTGACTCTTCTTTCCCCATCGACCTTGATGGAAGGGACAGGACATTCTAGCATGGCCATGCCCTTTTCTGTGGCTGAAGTTGTGTATAACATTGTCTAGCAAGCTTTAGTCGATCTCGATATGACTCCCGCATAGGATTTAGATCCACTTCTCAAGCCTATTTGGGCTCAAGGTTCTTTTTCCACTATAGATTCTTTAGACCTGGTCTTTCCCATAGACAAGGTGATTCTTGAGGCATTGACTAGTTCAGACAGACCCTGGGATGATTTCCATCATAGATCTTACCTCCTACCGGAGTTAAGGAGAATAGAAGCAAGAATCTTTTTTTTGAGTATGAATGGAGATAGGTCTTGTCCTATTAATCCTCTATCTATGTATGCAGTTTACCCCTAGGGTAATATGGTGAGTATCAATGAAATGATCCCCATAGATATCTCTAGAACCCCTAGCATCGTGCAGAATGTTTTCATCAGAGAAGACTTCTCCCCCAAAGAGATTTGAATTTATATGGATCTATTTAAATAATTTTGCGACATTTTTTCGTGGTATTACGATGAAATGCCAGACATAGACCCAAGAATCATCAAACATGAAATAACGAATTATCCTTACGCAAAGACGGTCTGACATAATCTTCGTTCAATGAAACCTCAGAAAGAGGCAACAATTAAGGTTGAAGTAGAGAAATTTCTTAAAGTCGATTTTATCTACTCCATACAGTTGACAGAATGGGTGTCAAACCCCGTTCCGGTTAAAAATAAACAAGGTACTATTCGTGTGTGCATGGACTTCTGTGACTTGAACAAGGATTTTCTGAAAGATAATTTTCCCACCCCATTCATCGATCAAATTGCCGATGAATGCACAGGCTGTGAGGTCTTTTCATTCATGGATGGTTTTTCGGGATATAACCAGATTTAGATCAAACCCGAAGAGCATCATAAAACAACTTTTAGTTTTCCTTGGGTCACATCACATATCGTAAGATTCCATTCATCCTGAAGAATTTTGGAGCCACTTTTCAGTGAGTCATGTCATTTTCTTTCCACGACCTTATACATATAGTTGAGGCATATCTTGATGATATAGCATCACGCTCTCACAAGAGATTTGATCATCCCACACACCTCCAACTAATCTTTCAATAATGTCACTACTATTAGATTTGCTTGAATCCTAACAAGTGCATTTTCTATGTGATGTTGGGTCGTCTCTTAGGTTTCATTGTTTCAACAACAGGGATCATGGTTGATCCTCTCGATTTCCTCCCCCGTGTACAATACCCCAGCTTCAGAGCTGACAGGGGAAAGAAAACTTTCTTCGGCGTTTTGTCGCAAACTGCGCTGAGATCACTAAATGGTTTATGCATTTGTTGAAAAAGGGAGTCCCATTTTGTTGGGATGAAGCTACTCAATGCTCTTTTGAAGCGTTGAAATGCATCCTTACGTCTGCTCCTCTAATCTGGCCTCCCGATTATAACAAATATTTCTTCTTGTACTTGGCTTCTACAGAGTTGACCATCGATATGGTATTGGTTCAAGAGGATGATCTTCTCGAGGAGAATGTTATTTATTACCAGAGTCGAGGCCTGGTTGGGATGAAACTCAACTATTCCCATGTTGATAAGATTGCTTTTGCAGTAATGCATGTTGTCCAACGGTTCCATCATTATATTATTCTTCACAAGACCACTGTCATTACCATTGTTAAACCTTTTCAATGTTTGTTGACATGATGGGTCATTGGTGGAAAGATTAGTAGATGGATTGTAATCCTCCAATAATTTGACTTGTATTTTGTTTCCATGAAATCCAAAAAGTCGTTGTTATTTGTGGAACTTATTTCGGAACTTTCGATCAAATATAGTGATTTCACACCCAAAGAATCGCTTAATAAAGGAGATATTTTTCTAATCGCATCTTCGGACCCCTGGTATGGATATATAATAGTCTATCTCCAGACTTTGAAGTTCCCTGCTTCTACTTCCCACGATGAGCATTGACGAATTTTCCATCAGGCACGAAACTATCTCATACTCGATGACACTTTGTATTGTCAAGGTGTAGATTGCATTCTTCGTCGGTGCCTTATACATGAGGAAGAAGGGCTCGTTATGAAAAACTGCCACACTGGAGCATGTGGTGGTTATTTTTCTGGGTTGGAATCAACCCAAAATATTCTACGTTCCGGTTACTTTTGGCCTACGTTAATCAAGGATTGCGTTGAGACAATAAAGAAGTGCCACCCGTGTCAGATATTCTCTCGGAAGATGCAGGCAAATCCTGCTCCCATGTTTCCTATCATTGTCGTTGTTCCTTTCACCAAGTGGGGGATTTCATTTACTACATGTCACCCGGATTCAGCCAGGGGGCATCATTACATAATCATAGGAGTAGAATACTTCACAAAGTGGGTCGAGCCTATGCCAAAGTTTAACAATGATGGAGAAACAACGAATCTTTTCATTTTTAACAAGATAGTAGAAAGGTTCGACATCCTGAAGGAGATTATCACTGACCATAGAAGTCACTTCCAAAACAAAATGATAACCGATTTAACATCAAAGCTTGGGTTGAGGCAAGAACATTCATCACCCTACTACCCAGAAGCGAATGGTCAGGTTGAAGCTGTGAATAAGTCTCTCAGGACTATTCTTTAGCGAATGATCAATTCTTCCAAGTCAAATTTTCATTTGATGTTGTAATCGACGGTGTGGTCCTACCAAACTTATGTAAATACTACCACCATTTTTTCACCTTTTAAGATCGTATACAGGCTGGAAGCAATCTTTCCTATTGAGTGCCAGATCCCGTCTTTAAAGTTGGAAGTGGAATTACTGCTAGACACTTCACCGCTTGAGGAATTCCTATTATATATCAAGTAACTCGATGACCAACATCGTGATGAAACCTCAACTGATGAGGCTCATAAGCCACAAGTCAAGTGTCAGTATGATCGGTCAGTTTGTCCTCATATTTTCTCCGAAGGTGATCTTGTCCTGGTCTATGATAAAGGCAAGGATCCCCTGGGGAAATGCAAGTTCAAACCCATATGGTTCAGACTATTCATCATGAAATAGGTCTTAAATAAGGGCTCTTACCGTATGGTTTACTTTGAAGGAAATGCCTTGGTGGAGCCTAGAAATGGGCTCTACCTCAAGAAGTATTACTCTTAGGTTGGTAACCTGGGTGACTTCTTGCAAATATGTATAGTTCTTATACAGTTTTTTGTCTTATTTTTTTATGGATGTTTAGTTATTTATGTATTATTTTTCACTATGGAAGATGTCAAGTGAATAGGAGGTGTTCTTTGGGTTCACAGATGATGTTATCTGACACACTTGGAGGCTTGCTTCCGCAGCTTGGGTGATTTTCACACCTAGAGGCCAGTTGCTATATTCTGGAGGTATTTGTCTAGGTGACGCCATAAACATTGTCACCGAGTACAACACAATGATAGAGTTTCTTTGTGACGCTTTTTCACATGGCATTTCTCACCTCCGGGTCTACTTATATGCTCAGCTGGTTGTGTCCCAATTAAATGGAGTTTACCCCATTTATGATCCTACTTTGCACCAATGTTTCTTTAGGGTACGTCTCTTAGAATGTTACTTTGATTACATTAAATATATCCATGTTCCTAGGAGATTTAATCAAATGACAGATACTCTAGCTAATCAAGTATTAGGTTGGCATGTTGCAAACACATAAAAAGCACACATATACACATGTACATACATTTGTAAAAAATGTGATCCATAGGTGAATAAGATGAATATATATATATATATATCAAAAAATGTCATGAGTACACAGGTGGGCGTGAATGCCTCAAAAATAAGGTTCGTTATACATAGCGGGGCTTATGACCTCAAAAAATTATACATTGGTGCCCTTGACACATAAAATTATAGCCTATCTAAGCTCATGGACTATTAACTCTTCCATAGTGAAAAATGACATTGGATAAGCGTCAGAAGAGTTAGACCAAAGTTCGTGGCACCCCCACTACATGAGGCTTCATAGAAGGTAGGAGATCCTCAATCTCGTCCATGGGTACTGTACGAGTGAGCGTAGTCAGGTTGCGCTCCACCCACCTCAAAACTCTCTCAGCCTCTTGGGCTAGAGGCCCCCCTGCGGCTGCTAGTCCGTCGGCTACTATTGGTCCTGCCTCTAGTAGAGGGCGTCACTGATTCCTTGCGAAGTTCGTCAGGTGCATTGATCTGACATTTGTACATAAAATATACATAAAATTTAGTACTTTGATACATATATTAAAATTATATATATAAAGACAATTAACAATTAAAAAAATTTAAAAAACATGTTACCTATCTCTCCTCTCTCCTCTCCAGGAGGCATGGGCATGTATGGATCCCTAGAAAAGTTGATTCCATCATAGGGGAAGTCCTCTGTTGTTGGAATCTGTTGTGCCCACTAGTCAAAAAATTTATCGTCAAAGGCCTCTATGGTCCTCCCTCCCCCCTGTCGTGGAAACAATGTTTCCCATCTGCATACTACTAGGAAGGAGGACACATGCCCTTGTACAGTCTCTCTAGGACTCAGTCTGGGAACTCTCTCGAAGAATAATGAGAAAATAATAGTGCCAAACCCAAAGTTCTTGTTGATACGTTCTCGACACTCTATCAATTGTCTCTTCATGCATGTTAGCATGGTCATACACCAGTTGAATATATGTGCTTCCTCGAACTGAATGGCACAATGCATGAATGCCTAGAAATCCTGGTGAAGGGTCATAGATCCAGTAATCCACCCAATAAGTATCAGGATCTATCATAGAGACAAACTGGCGATCTTGTGAATTGGCACTTGAGAGCCTACATTCTCAGTGCCAACCTCAAACTACATCTGGATGTAATATCGATGTTAAAAGGCCTAGGGGGAAATGTTTGCACATTAACTAGTTCCCCTCTCCTCGAGAGGCTAGTCAAGAAATAAATTTCCTTAGTCATTGGAGTTAACAAATGTCCCTCCATCATGAATGCCTCTGCATTCAGATGTTAGTAGTCAATCAGGGAATTCAGTAGCCTAGGTTGTTCCCTCATAAATGGACAGCTGAAGAACTTCCACAACCCACATTGTTTCAATAAAGCAATGGTAGCAGGGTCCTCATTGACTACTATATCAATGTCCTTGTGTTCCTTCTCCCTCCAATGGACATACATACTGCTCCATGGTAGATTAAAAGGGAGTTAGATCAGTCACATATGTACGTGGGTAGACTATTTTCTTCCTGTGTACATACATGGGTTGTCCTTGGACATGCCGCGTACACACACGGTCTCTCTTTTTAGGAGAGCGTTCCCCCAAAAAACAAAAATAAATGCACAAGTAAGGAATTTAAATGCAAGAGGGATGAATTTCTACTTACTTGGTCCAAGCGGAAGTTCGTTTCATCCACTGAAGCTCCCAGAATCAACTTCTTTAAAAAAGGGGATTTTTCTCCTTTTGGTTGATTTTCAAATTGCAATGGTGAAAATGAGTTGTCAGCTTCTATTTATAGACTTTTTTGTCCCCTTTTGGCACATTTTGGACCCCCTTCGTCATATTTTTCCTGTCTTGGAAATTATTTGATTCTGTTTTCAAGTTTCTTATTGGATTTTATAGTACACTTTTCTTTTGGGTTGGTAACCTTTTGGGGGATGAGTCACTTTAAAATGTCCTTTGGTAAAAGTTGTTTTTTCCAAAAATTTTCATATAAGTTGGGATTTCACCTCCAATTTCTACATCTCGTTCTCTTTTCTTTTTTTCCATAGGATTGATTCCACTGAAGTGAGACACATAACCTTCATTGTTTCTCTAGAAGTGTCGTGATTAGGTGGTAGAGCCTACTTTTACATGGATTCCCTATATAGATCCTTGTTGCATTCTGGCATCCATGTTGTCTATAATGACTATAGGCTCGAGATTCCATGTTATTCCTGTCATGATTATGGGATTGAACCTCATTCGTCTAATGCACCATAGGATTGATTTCACTGAAGTGAGACACATAACCTTCATTGTTTCTCTAGAAGTGTCGTGATTAGGTGGTAGATCCTACTTTTACATGGATTCCCTAGATAGATCCTTGTTGCATTCTGGCATCCATGTTGTCTATAATGACTATAGGCTCGAGATTCCATGTTATTCCTGTCATGATTATGGGATTGAACCTCATTCGTCTAATGCACCATCATTCCTTGTCTGACCCTCAAGATTCCAAAAATGAGCATGCTTTGTTGTCTTTCAAGCTCGCTTTGAAATCCAAAAGCAACATCCGACGAGACTGGATTTATTATTTTCTATCTTGTCTGGACTAACTGAGAAAAGTAACCTTATGGAATATTCTTTAAGCCCTTTCCAGACTCTCTAAACATGAAAATATTGTTGAGAAATCTTGTTTCCCTTAACGCTTGCCAAACTCATATTTGAAGGCATGTCTTTCCGATAGTAGTTTACCCCTTTTTCGGTCTGAATGGTCAATTGGATGAATAAAGGTATGCTCTAGGAACTTCGGTTCTCTAGAAGAGTATTATTAGGCATACATTTAACCCTTTTTCAGTCCCGAGGGACTAAACTTATGAAAAAGGAACCCCCACAGAGTCCATAGTTAAGATCTTTTCAGGCTCCCTAAAATTGAAAAGATCGTTGAGTGACCTTGTTCCTTCACATGCGTTAAATTGGTCCAGAAGAACATCTATTGGCATGATTTTATCCCTTTTTCCTGCCTTTAGATTATTGCGGAAAAATGTATGCCTCGAGAGATTCGTCTCACCGGGAGAGTTCTCCTCAGTAACTTTTATACTTTTTCGGTCTAAGGAGACTAAACTCATAAAAATTTTGTGAGTCCATAGTTAAGATCTTTTCAGAGTCCTTAAAATTGAAAATATTGTTGAGTCATATTGTCTTTGTCACACTCATTAAAATGGTTTTGAATAGACGTATTTTCGGTGCTAGTTTACCACTTTTTCAAACTGACTACACTATATTTGAAAAAGGTACCCCTTGGAGTCTTCTTTTACATTTTTTTAGACTCTCTAAATGTGAAAAAACTACCGAGCTTACCTTCTTTGGGCTCATTAAAATTACATTGAAGGGGGTTTCATTGTGTCTTGATCCATTTTATTTGCATCTCTGCGTTTTTGGCCTAATGTCGACTCCATGTTTCTCTCAACTGAACCTTTGAATCATGCCTTATAAGCAAGCCTTGTATCACTTTGCCTCTGCGACCTGACACCTTGACCCATGGAGGAATTTTCCCCAAGTTTCCTTTTCCTGCACATGTCTCCTTGCTCTGAGCATTAGTGTTTTCATTGTGCCTAGAACTATTATTCTTTCTTGTGACACTCGTTCCTCATTTGTAACATAACATTCTTTTATTCTTTTTCAAGCTCTTTAAAAAATTGAAAAAGACAAAAAAATCAAATATCCCAAAAAGAGGGGATGGGAAATATGTATTATTTTTTGGCAGCACAAAGAGTCTCCCTTGGAAAAAGAACATCCTTTTGTTTGTTCATCAAGCATTAGGATCTAGTATGACCTTAGGAAGTTGTTCTCACTACATAGATCTTTGTCCTCCTCCTTTTGATTACTCTTCCAAACATGTGGAGAGCTTGGATTGTCTCCTGCATCATGAACATATGCCAATGTCATGTTGTCTAAGTCTGATCATCTTTCGTGCTTTGTCCAATGGAATTTTCACCTAACCTAAGTCGTCCTTTCTGCAGTTTGTTTCTTGACGTCATGAGTAGTCCATCCTGAGAGTCCAGTCAAGTCTTGTTTCAAAATCGATGAAGTTCGATGCCTGATGATTGAGATCCACTTGTCTTTTCCCAACGAGCCATCGAAGACCTCATGGTAGTGAGTTATACACTCCCATTATACTCTTACCTGAGTTTTGAAGATCTTGAAGTTGTTGCTTGAGCTATGAAAACCTCATCCCCATCTATCAGGCATTACTGGCTTCTGGAAGATGAATACTATATTTGTATATCTTTGATTTTGAGATGTAGATCCATTGTGTATTTATCGTGGCTACACTTTATATAGTTATATGACATGGATCTTTAATTTATTTTATTGGAATCCATTATTTATTTCATCCCGAGCATGGGTATGCCCACCTCAAAGAGACAATTGTTATTTTGCAGATGGCACCTCCTGAACTTTGGTTCCGGGCTCACTCGATTTTGTACATTGGTGAATATTTTGTAATGTATTTAGGCCATCATATTCTCTTTTGACCTCACACATTAGGGGGAATATTTTATAACCCTAAATTTCTCTACACGTGCGTACAAATCCTTGGCCCTCTTACTTGCATTTTTTCCAAAGCATTGATGAGTTGTTCTTCTTAAAAAACCATTTTTTTGAATATGTACACACCCTGCACCATTACTTCCAGCGTACATACACTTTATGCACCACTACATATCGTGTACATATGCATGTTTCACCATTACATCCTGCGTATACTTCCAAAAGTTGCAAGGAATTCATCGAGATTACAGGCTATTGGGTAGTTTCCAAACTAATCCACCTGCTATAGCCCATCACCCAACCGAATAACCATCCTTTTGTCATATAAAAGGAGGTGTTGGGGTCTCATTTCACACCTAAGAATAAGAATAGTGAAAATATGCCTGATTTCACTTCCCCTCCGTGCCTAAGATATTGCTACCTTTTGTGATAATTTCATGAGCATTCCCTCATTAGCCCCTTCTTCCTTCATCATAACCTATTCACTTGCCAAGAAGAGATCAACATATTGAGAGGAGAAGTTCATACAAGGTGCACTTGGAGCTTGGTGAAGAGAAGCCCATACTAGGTTCGTAGAACGGTAGCTGACTTTGATTGTAAAGTTATAATCATTGTGTTATTATTAAAATAATTACATTTTCCTATCCCAAATGATGGTGTCTTGAATACTTTTATTGGTTTATGTTTGACATTCCAACATCTAACCCTAAATTTTATANTTGAAGTTGTTGGTTGATCTATGAAAACCTCATCCCCATCTATCAGGCGTTACTGGCTTCTGGAAGATGGATACTATATTTGTATATCTTTGATTTTGAGATGTAGATCCGTTATGTATTTATAGTGGCGACACTTTATATAGTTATATGACATTGATCTTCAATGTATTTAATTGGAATCCATTATTTATTTCATCTTGAGCATGGGTATGCCCACCTCAAAGAGACAATTGTTATTTTGCAGATGGCACCTCCTGAACTTTGGCCCCGGGCTCACTCGATTTTGTACATTGGTGAATATTTTGTAATGTATTTAGGCCATCATATGCTCTTTTGACCTCACACATGAGGGGGAATATTTTATAACCCTAAATTTCTCTACATGTGCATACAAATCCTTGTCCCTCTTACTTGCATTTTTTCCAAAGCATTGATGAGTTGTTCTTCTTAAAAAACCAATTTTTTGAATATGTACGCACCCTGCACCATTACTTCTAGCATACATACACTTTATGCACCACTACATATCGCGTACATATGCATGTTTCACCATTACATCCTGCGTATACTTGCAAAAGTTGCAAGGAATTCATTGAGATTACAGGCTATTGGGTAGTTTCCAAACTAATCCACCTGCTATAGCCCATCATCCAACCGAATAACCATCCTTTTGTCATATAAAAGGAGGTGTTGGGGTCTCATTTCACATCTAAGAATAAGAATAGTGAAAATCTGCCCGATTTCACTTCCCCTCCTTGCCCAAGATATTGATGCCTTTTGTGAGAATTTCCTTAGCATTCTCTAATTAGCCCCTTCTTCCTTCATCAGAACCGATTCACTTCCCAAGAAGAGATCAACAGTTTGAGCGGAGAATTTCATACAAGGTGCACTTGGACCTTGGTGAAGAGTAGCCCAGACCAGGTTCACAGAACGATAGCTGACTTTGATTGTAAAGGTATAATCATTGTGTTATTATTAAAATAATTACATTTTCCTATCCCAAATGATGGTGTCTTGAATACTTTTATTGGTTTATGTTTGACATTCCAACATCTAACCCTAAATTTTATATGGAATAACATCCTTGTAGTGTTTTGTTTGTCAATCTTTGGATGCAGGTCATCCCTAGGAGGAGGTGTGTAGTCAGTGGAACTTCCAAGAATGAGGAGGTCATCATCATACATGGGATTAGAGGTATAGTTACCCAATATCCTTTTCCTTTCTTTCTTCATATGAGTTTTGGTATGTTTGAGGTAGTATAGAGAATTAATTGACTTTTAGATGGTTAATCGATCTACCTACATTCTGAACCCTAGTGTAGTCACAGGGAGGTTTTTCCCGCTAGAAAAAACCCTTAGCGATAAATTTCATGGCTATTTACCAGGTTGACAAGTCAGGAAAGAACTTCTTCTCTCTCTCGCATGATTTATATTTTTTGTATTTTACAGTGCAAGAGCATACCATTTTTGAATGGGGAAAACTCATTTCTATCGAAATCTCATCCTAGTTATCACACTATAGAAAGGATAGAAAATTATTTATGACCTCTTATATGATATCTTCTATTGTGAATTGTTGTCAATTCCCAAACTTAACCATAAGTGATAGGGTGAATTGTGAAACAGATCCAATTACCTTTTGTTATCAGGCACTATGCAGACATAATACCCCTATGTTCTTCTATGAAGTTTATAATAAATTTGTTTCAGTCTTCAAAAGGTTGTTGTTGGGAAAAAATGATTCAAGGATATATGACCAATCTACAATACTTTTAGAGAAAAAAGGAACAATAGAACAAATGGAGAATCATAGTATCATAAGGATATTTTTCTCGAAAGAGAATCCTTCTTTTCTCCTGTATCATGTATCTGAAAAACTATTTATTATAGAGGTGGAAATGCAATATAACTTATGGCTACATTTTTTCCATGAAAAAAGGAAAAATAAATTTGTTCCCTTGCCATGGGAGATTGGAGAGTTCATGTTCAGAAATATAAATAAAATTGAGGAATTTGCAAATCATTTCAACAATGTGAATTTAAAGTATGCTAAAAAGAACAAAGGTTTTTATCCGAACAAAATATTTGTGGGACATATGCTTTCAGAGGGTTTTCGTAACTCTTTCATTCAAAATATCTTGAACGAAGAAGAAGAATGTAACAACCAAAGCACTCTTGTACACGATGTTGGTGATCTATAAACATTATTTAGCAGTAATGATTTTTATAAGAAAAGGGGAAAAGGTCCCAGTGAAAGAAGTGCTCAATCTCTAGTTGTTATTCCTAAGAATACCACATCTAGGAGCAATGCTCTAATGAACCACCTAGTTAAAAAGGATGTCAACAGTAGTTCTAGTGGAGGGGGAGAGAAGAATATTTCCCCTGAAAAAATTGAGAGTTCACACAAGATCCTCGTGAGAAAGAAAATGAAAGATTTAGTGCACGAGGAAGAAGATAATCTTATAGAAAATGACATCCAAAAAATTTCTTTCGAGGATATGGAACTAGAAGTATATATTGAGAAAATATTTCCTGCAATAGAACAACCAAAAAAATATGGCTTAGAAAAAATGTTTATTGGAAGTCGTTGGAAATGAGACCTTTAGTGAAGAAGAAACCTTCACATTTCAAAGTGTTGTTTTTGATAAAGAGTCTAAAATGTTGATCGTAGAAAGAAGTGACTAGAAGAATAAAAAGGGAAAGTCTCGCTCAGAGGTCAAACTGAAGGATATGTGACTGTCCTAAATTTCCAAAATCCATAGGGAAACCGAGGATGCTCTTGACAACTCTATTGATGGTTTAGAATTTGAAAATGCTAAAGTAAAGGAAATGATCGAAGAATTGGAAACTGCCTTGATGTGTCTTCCAATCCTGGCAATTCCTTTGACAATGGTTAAACCAACTACACCCAATATTAAATTAAAAGGATCTTCTAGTTTTCTCATAGTAGTCTGAAGTTATGTAGTGAAAAAAACATTAAAAAGATAATTTCGTTGATAATAGAAGCATGGGAGGTATAAAAAAATATTGTTTATTTTGGTTCAAGGGCACACTCTTTTCATGAGTATCTCTAAGATGATTTAAAGAATGAAGAAAGATTCTACATAGATGTTGTTTTTCCATTTGGGATAAAAGTCTCAAAGACGAAAGAATTGAAAAGGAGAGAAGAGGATCTGCCTTCTCCAAGTTGAAGTAAACAACCTAATGCATGTTGGAAAGAAAAGATCAAGAATTTTAATAACATTTTCCAAGCATGCAACAAATACATAGTAAAAAGAGAAAAATTATTCGAAAGACTCGCAAAGATAGATCTGGAAGGAAGCACTGATGAGGTACAAGATCCTAAGTTAATTCTCAATTCAATGTTTATGAAAAAGAAACAATTTGATGAGAAAGTGGAGATATTAAAGAGATTATTGGTTGAGAACTTTTATGGCATAATTGAATATAATGAAGAAGATATAGATAATTGGTTGGTTGATTATTCTATGAAAAACAAAGATATCGACGAGGCAATACATGGAATTTCTCATGACTTAAGATATTTGGAAGGAGAATTATTTAATATGAAAATCATACATGAACTAAATGTTGCACCAATGAAAAATTACATTGAAGATTGGTTTAAAAAGACAATTCATAAATTAACTAAAGAAGGCCAAGAAGTAGCAGTTGAGACAGTTCCTATAACCGTCAATGAGGAAAATAAAAGGACAAAAACAAGCAAGTAAACAAAGGATAGAGACCATAATAGTAATTTTATGATGAACACGTCTTAGTTTCTTGATTATTTTTTCATCCAGTTACTCCACTTCTTTGACTAGAAAGGTTTAACCAAAATATGATAAATCCATCATGTCTTCTTTCGAGGTATTGTTATTATGTCATCGTCCACCTTCTTCTCTCCACAACTTAATTCTTGTTTATATTTTCTTTATGGTCTATGGGATCCCCAATCCCAGTCCTAAGGACAAATGCATTTAAATTTCGAAGATGTGTAAAAGACATTATATTTCTGAGAAATCCCAAGAGAATTATTTCGGGACCAGTTTTGACGGTGTTTTATAACTTTGATTTTTTAGTATAAAATATTTGAGATTGATCTATCATTTTCTCTATTGGAGATCCACATGTGTTTACTCTATTAAAGTTATCTTATGCATGTGGACCATTTTCTTTTATTTTTATGTGATTAGAAATATTTAGTTTAACTATGATGTCTCTAAAGAAATTATGCTTATCTTTTTAAAATCTGTGATGTGTGAGGTTCCTGGTCATCTCTTAGGAATTCTCTTTAAAAACAAAATGTTTTATTTTCTGAAACTTTTATATTTCTTTGAATATCATGACGAACGTTTTCACAGCCCTATATTACTTTGAAAATATGGAATTCCAAGAATATTTTAAAACATATAGGAATACCACCTCTATAAAAACACAAGGGTATTTGCATCCCCGTGAGTTTTCCATTTCAGTCCTAACTGATTCAAGTATCAAGAATAGGCAAATAAGTAAAACTGCAACTACTGTAGTTGATTATTGTCCTTGTATTTTTTGTTGTTGTAGTTGGATGGTGTTTTCGGGTTCCATCTTGTGCTACTACTGTAGTTAGGGTTTATCTGTTGGTTCTAGTATGGCTTTCTAGAATCATTCTATCTAAAAAAGGTTAAGGTGCTTGGGGGTGGTTGCATGCCTATGGTTGGGTGACAATAGTAATATTGTCTATGGTAAAATGAGCACATCAAAATATTCCAATAGGTTATGGGCCCACACTACCTTCAGACTAGTCTAACTTCTGGAAGGTAGATCGACAGTTCCTTGTCAAGCTCGTTGTAGCACTAGTTGCAGCTACAACTAGGGTTTCTGATTTTGTAGTTGCAACAAACCTTAAAAAAAAATCTTGGGCACTTTTAGTGAAGCATTGGACCTAATATTTGGACATTCTAGTGCACCTTATCCTAGTGCACCTTCTGGTGCCCTCAGCCAACAAAAATGGCAAGTTTCAGTTTTTGGATCGAAGTCAAAGTTTGAGTCGTCAAAGTAAAAGTAAAAGGTTGGCTGGTTAAAGTCAAAGTCAAAATCAAAGGTTGAATTTTGGTCAAAATTGATTTTTGTGGTCAAAGTTAAAATTTCACAGTTTCTAGCTTGTTCAAATCATTGAACCTTTTTTATTCAGTTTACAACCTCTTCTTGTCAAGATGGTGTCTAGTTCAAGATTAGAGGACAAGTTGAATGATGTTACAAATTTCAAAGGTATGCACTTGTATATGCTTTTCAAGTTATATCATCCAACAAAGCATGAGTTTGTTTGTAGGTGATATACAAGACACCTTTTCCAATAAGTGATCTTGGATTCATTACATTCAAAGGAACAAGCACACCCTCCCTAGCAATTGAGGCTCCAGGTTCCAGGTTTGATTGATCAAATTGTTAAAGTTTGAATTTACACATATCAATTTTGATAGTTGCTATAGTATAAGTAAACACTATAGTTGTGACAAAAATATTTTAAAGGTTCTATTACTACTAGGTATACCTGGTTGCATGTAAGTACTATTGATATAGATGCTTATTGCACTTGTTTTAAAATGAACTAACATCTCCTCTAGGAGGCATTTCTTGTTTTTCTCCCGGACAGGTCACCCTGGTAATTCTATGATGATTACCATCCTTGTTACCATATATATGTTCTTATACAAATTCTATTGGAAATACTTTTTCTCTTGTTTTACTTGTTTTGGGAAGGTCATGGGTGATATATTTGAGAAGGAAATATAGTGATAGTTGCAAAACATGGAGCATGTGAGTTCATCAAGTGGTGAGGCATGTGATATCACCAATTACCAATTCTAAAGGAATCGTGTAAAGCAAAAGAAGTTTTGGAAATTGTTCACTCATATATGTGTTAACCAATGTCAACCTCCTCACTAAGCTAGAGAGTACACCTCATATGATTTCAAGACATTCTACAGAGAGGTTGGGATNGAAATGCAATATAACTTATGGCTACATTTTTTCCATGAAAAAAGGAAAAAGAAATTTGTTCCCTTGCCATGGGAGATTGGAGAGTTCATGTTCAGAAATATAAATAAAATTGAGGAATTTGCAAATCATTTCAACAATGTGAATTTAAAGTATGCTAAAAAGAACAAAGGTTTTTATCCGAACAAAATATTTGTGGGACATATGCTTTCAGAGGGTTTTCGTAACTCTTTCATTCAAAATATCTTGAACGAAGAAGAAGAATGTAACAACCAAAGCACTCTTGTACACGATGTTGGTGATCTATAAACATTATTTAGCAGTAATGATTTTTATAATAAAAGGGGAAAAGGACCCAGTGAAAGAAGTGCTCAATCTCTAGTTGTTATTCCTAAGAATACCACATCCAGGAGCAATGCTCTAATGACCCACCTAGTTAAAAAAATGTCAACAGTAGTTCTAATGGAGGGGGAGAGAAGAATATTTCCCCTGGAAAAATTGAGAGTTCACACAAGCTCCTCGTTAGAAAGAAAATGAAAGATTTAGTGCACGAGGAAGAAGATAATCTTATAGAAAATGACATCCAAAAAATTTCTTTCGAGGATATGGAACTAGAAGTAGATATTGAGAAAATATTTCCTGCAATAGAACAACCAAAAAAATATGGCTTAGAAAAAATGTTTATTGGAAGTCGTTGGAAATGAGACCTTTAGTGAAGAGGAAACCTTCACATTTCAAAGTGTTGTTTTTGATAAAGAGTCTAAATTTTGATCGTAGAAAGAAGTGACCAGAAGAATAAAAAGGGAAAGTCTTGCTCAGAGGTCAACCTGAAGGATATGTGACTGTCCTAAATTTCCAAAATCCATAGGGAAAGCGAGGATGCTCTTGACAACTCTATTGATGGTTTAGAATTTGAAAATGCTAAATTAAAGGAAATGATCGAAGAATTGGAAACTTCCTTGATGTGTCTTCCAATCCTGGCAATTCCTTTGACAATGGTTAAACCAACTACACCCAGTATTAAATTAAAAGGATCTTCTAGTTTTCTCATAGTAGTCTGAAGTTATGTAGAGAAAAAAACATTAAAAAGATAATTTCATTGATAATAGAAGCATGGGAGGTATCAAAAAATATTGTTTATTTTGGTTCAAGGGAACACTCTTTTCATGAGTATCTCTAAGATGATTTAAAGAATGAAGAAATATTCTACATAGATGTTTTTTTTCCATTTGGGATAAAAGTCTCAAACACGAAAGAATTGAAAAGGAGAGAAGAGGATCTGCCTTCTTCAAGTTGAAGTAAACAACTGAATGCCTGTTGGAAAGAAAAGATCAAGAATTTGAATAACATTTTCCAAGCATGCAACAAAGACATAGTAAAAAGAGAAGAATTATTCAAAAGACTCACAAAGATAGATCTAGCAGGAAGCACTGATGAGGTACAAGATCCTAAGTGAATTCTCAATTCAATGTTTATGACAAAGCAACAATTTGATGAGCAAGTGGAGATATTAAAGAGATTATTGGCTGAGAACTTTTATGGCATAATTGAATATAATGAAGAAGATATAGATAATTGGTTGGTTGATTATTCTATGAAAAACAAAGATATCGACGAGAAAATACATGGAATTTCTCATGACTTAAGAGATTTGGAAGGAGAATTATTTAATATCAAAATAATACATGAACTAAATGTTGCACCAATGAAAAATTACATTGAAGATTGGTTTAAAAAGACAATTCATAAATTAACTAAAGAAGGCCGAGAAGTAGCAGTTGAGACAGTTCCTATAACCGTCAATGAGGAAAATAAAAGGACAAAAACAAGCAAGTAAACAAAGGATAGAGACCATAATAGTAAGTTTATGATGAACACGTCTTAGTTTCTTGATTAGTTTTTCATCCTGTTACTCCACTTCTTTGACTAGAAAGGTTTAACCAAAATATGATAAATCCATCATGTCTTCTTTTGAGGTCTTGTTATTCTGTCATCGCCCACCTTCTTCTTTCCATAACTTAATTCTTGTTTATATTTTCTTTATAGTCTATGGGATCCCCAATCCCAGTCCTATGGACAAATGCATTTAAATTTCGAAGATGTGTAAGAGACATTATATTTCTGAGAAATCCCAAGAGAATTATTTCGGGACCAGTTTTGACGGTGTTTTATAACTTTGATTTTTTAGTATAAAATATTTGAGATTGATCTATCATTTTATCTATTGGAGATCCACATGTGTTTATTCTATTAAATATCTCTTATGCATGTGGACCATTTTCTTTTATTTTTATGTGATTAGAAATATTTAGTTTAACCATGATGTCTCTAAAGAAATTATGCTTATCTTTTTAAAATTTGTGATGTGTGAGGTTTCTGGTCATCTCTTAGGAATTCTCTTTAAAAACAAAATGTTTTATTTTCTGCAACTTTTATATTTCTTTGAATATCATGACGAACATTTTCACAACCCTATATTACTTTGAAAATATGGAATTCCAAGAATATTTTAAAACATATAGGAATACCACCTCTATAAAAACGCAAGGGTATTTGCATCCCCGTGAGTTTTCCATTTCAGTCCTAACTGATTCAAGCATCAACAATAGCCAAATAAGTGAAACTGCAACTACTGCAGTTGAGTATTGTCCTTGTATTTTTTGTTGTTGTAGTTGGATGGTGTTTTCGGGTTCCATCTTGTGCTACTACTGTAGTTAGGGTTTATCCGTTGGTTCTAGTATGGCTTTCTGGAATCATTCTATCTAGAAAAGGTTAAGGTGCTCGGGGGTGGTTGCATGCCTATGGTTGGGTGACAATAGTGATATTGTATATGGTAAAATGAGCACATCAAAATATTCCAATAGGTTATGGGCCCACACTACCTTCAGAATAGTCTAACTTTTTGAAGGTAGATCGACAGTTCCTTGTCAAGCTCATTGTAGCACAAGTTGCAGCTACAACTAGGGTTTTTGATTTTGTAGTTGCAACAAACCCTAAAAAAAAATCTTGGGCACTTTTAGTGAAGCATTGGACCTAATATTTGGACATTCTAGTGCACCTTATCCTAGCGCACCTTCTGGTGCCCTCAGCTAGCAAAAATGCCAAGTTTGAGTTTTTGGATCGAAGTCAAAGTTTGAGTCGTCAAAGTAAAAGTAAAAGGTTGGCTGGTTAAATTCAAAGTCAAAATCAAAGGTTGAATTTTGGTCAAAATTGACTTTTGTGGTCAAAGTTAAAATTTCACAGTTTCTAGCTTGTTCAAATCATTGAACCTTTTTTATTCAGTTTATAACCTCTTCTTGTCAAGATGGTGTCTAGTTTAATATTAGAGGACAAGTTGAATGATGTTACAAATTTCAAAGGTATGCACTTGTATATGCTTTTCAAGTTATATCATCCAACAAAGCATGAGTTTGTTTGCAGGTGATGTACAAGACACCTTGTCCAATAAGTGATCTTGGATTCATTACATTCAAAGGAACAAGCACACCCTCCCTAGCAGTTGAGGTTCCAGATTCCAGGTTTGATTGATCAAATTGTTAAAGTTTCAATTTACACATATCAATTTTGATAGTTTCTATAGTATAAGTAAACACTATAGCTGTGACAAAAATATTTTAAAGGTTCTATTACTACTAGGTATACATGGTTGCATGTAAGTACTATTGATATAGATACTTATTGCACTTGTTTTAAAATGAACTAACATCTCCTCTAGGAGGCATTTCTTGTTTTTCTCCCGGACAGGTCACCCTGGTAATTCTATGATGATTACCATCCTTGTTACCATATATATGTTCTTATACAAATTCTATTGGAAATACTTTTTCTCTTGTTTTACTTTTTTCGGGAAGGTCACGGGTGATATATTTGAGAAGGAGATATAGTGATAGTTGCAAAACATGGAGCATGTGACTTCATCAAGTGGTGAGGCATGTGATATCACCAATTACCAATTCTAAAGAAATCGTGTAAAGAAAAAGAAGTTTTGGAAATTGTTCACTCATATATGTGTTAACCAATGTCAACCTCCTCACTAAGATAGATAGTACACCTCATATGATTTCAAGACATTCTACAGAGAGGCTGGGATTAGGAGGGAGCTCACTACTCCCTACAATCCTCACCAAAATGTTGTAGCATAAAGAAAGAACCAATCCATTGAAGAATATATTAGGGAAATGATGAATGACCAAAATCTATCGNAATGTTTATGACAAAGAAACAATTTGATGAGCAAGTGGATATATTAAAGAGATTATTGGCTGAGAACTTTTATGGCATAATTGAATATAATGAAGAAGATATAGATAATTGGCTGGTTGATTATTCTATGAAAAAAAAAGATATCGACGAGGAAATTGATGGAATTTCTCATGACTTATGAGATTTGGAAGGAGAATTATTTAATATCAAAATCAGACATGAACTAAATGTTGCACCAATGAAAAATTACATTGAAGATTGGTTTAAAAAAGTAATTCATAAATTAACTAAAGAAGGCCAAGAAGTAGAAGTTGAGATGGTTCCTATAACCGTCAATGAGGAAAATAAAAGGACAACAACAAACAAATAAACAAAGGGTAGAGACCATAATAGTAAGTTTATGATGATCACATCTTAGTTTCTTGATTAGTTTTTCATCCAGTTACTCCACTTCTTTGACTAGAAAGGTTTAACCTAAATATGATAAATCCTTTATGTCTTCTTTTGAGGTCTTGCTATTCTGTCATCGTCCACCTTCTTCACTCAACAACTTAATTCTTGTTTATATTTGCTTTATTGTCTATGGGAGCCCCAATCCCAATCCTAAGGACAAATTCATTTAAATTTCAAAGATGTGTAAGAGACATTATATTTCTGAGAAATCCCAAGAGAATTATTTCGGGACCAGTTTTGACAGTGTTTTATAACTCTGATTTTTTAGTATAAAATATTTGAGATTGATCTATCATTTTCTCTATTTGAGCTCCACATGTGTTTACTCTATTAAAGTTCTCTTATGCATGTGGACCATTTTCTTTTATTTTTATGTGATTAGAAATATTTAGTTTAACTATGATGTCTCTCAAGAAATTATGCTTATCTTTTTAAAATTTGTTATGTGTGAGATTCCTGGTCATCTCTTAGGAATTCTCTTTAAAACAAAAATATTTTATTTTGTGCAACTTTTATATTTCTTTGAATATCACGACGAACTTTCTCACAGCCCTATATTACTTTGAAAATATGGAATTCCAAGAATATTTTAAAACATATAGGAATAYCACCTCTATAAAAACRCAGGGGTATTTTCATCCCYGTGAGATTTCCATTTCTGTCCTAACTGATTCAAGCATCAACAATAGCCAAATAAGTGAAACTACAACTACTGYAGYTGAGTATTGTCCTTGTATTTTTTGTTKTTGMAGTTGGATGGTGTTTTCGGGTTCCATCTTGTGCTACTGTTGTAGTTAGGGTTTATCTGTTGGTTCTAGTATGGCTTTCTAGAATCATTCTATCTAGAAAAGGTTAAGGTGCTCGGGGGTGGTTGCATGCCTATGGTTGGGTGACAATAGTGATATTGTCTATGGTAAAATGATCACATCAAAATATTCCAATAGGTTATGGGCCCACACTACCTTTAGAATAGTCTAACTTCTGGAAGGTAGATCAACAGTTCCTTATCAAGCTCGTTGTAGCACTAGTTGCAGCTACAACTAGGGTTTCTGATTTTGTAGTTGCAACAAACCCTAAAAAAAAATCTTGGGAACTTTTAGTGAAGCATTGGACCTAATATTTGGTTATTCTAGTGCACCTTATCCTAGCGCACCTTCTGGTGCCCTCGGCCAACAAAAATGCCAAGCTTGAGTTTTTGGATCGAAGTCAAAGTTTGAGTCATCAAAGTAAAAGTAAAAGGTTGGCTGGTTAAAGTCAAATTCAAATATTCACTGGTCAAAGTCAAAATCAAAGGTTGAATTTTGGTCAAAAATGATTTTTGTGGTCAAAGTTAAAATTTCACAGTTTCTAGCTTGTTCAAATCATTGAACCTTTTTTATTCGGTTTATAACCTCTTCTTGTCAAGATGGTGTCTAGTTTTAGATTAGAGGACAAGATGAATGATGTTACAAATTTCAAAGGTATGAACTTGTATATGCTTTTCAAGTTATATCATCCAACAAAGCATGAGTTTGTTTGTAGGTGATGTACAAGACACCTTGTCCAATAAGTGATCTTGGATTCATTACACTCAAAGGAACAAGCACACCCTCCGTAGCAGTTGAGACTCCAAGTTCTAGGTTTGATTGATCAAATTGTTAAAGTTTCAATTTACACATATCAATTTTGATAGTTGTTATAGTATAAGTAAACACTATAGCTGTGACAAAAATATTTTAAAGGTTCTATTACTGCTAGGTATACTTGGTTGCATGTAAGTACTATTGATATAGATGCTTATTGCACTTGTTTTAAAATGAACTAACATCTCCTCTAGGAGGCATTTCTTGTTTTTCTCTCGAGCAGGTCACCTTGGTAATTCTATGATGATTACCATCCTTGTTACCATATATATGTTCTTATAAAAATTCTATTGGAAATACTTTTTCTCTTGTTTTGCTTGTTTCAGGAAGGTCACAGGTGATATATTTGAGAAGGAGATACAGTGATAGTTGCAAAACATGGAGCATGTGACTTCATTAAGTGGTGAGGCAGGTGATATCACCAATTACCAATTCTAAAGGAAGCCTGTAAAGAAAAAGAAGTTTTGGAAATTGTTCACTCATATATGTGTTAACCAATGTCAACCTCCTCACTAAGCTAGAGAGTACACCTCATATGATTTCAAGACATTCTACAGAGAGGTTGGGATTAGGAGAGAGATCACTACTCCCTACAATCCTCACCAAAATGGTGTAGCATAAAGAAAGAACCAATCCATTGAAGAATATATTAGGGAAATGATGAATCACCAAAATCTATCCATATTTTTATGGGCAGAATCATCCATGATAGTTGTATATGTTAAGAGTAGAAGCCCTCATTATATATTGAAGAACATGACTCAAGAAGAAGCCTTCTCCAGAAAGAAACCAAGTGTTGAACACTTGAGGATATTTGGCTAAAACAAATGTGTAATAGGCTGGCAATACCAAAGAAATAAAGTAAACTAAATTAGATATGGGAATGCATAAGACTAAGAAGACAAAAAGGACACAATGCATATTATATGAAAGATATAAGAATTGAGAACATAATATCAGAAAGAAAATATTTTATATTAACCAAACTAGTTTTGACCATTAGGTCTCATCAGTGNTTGTTTTTCTCCCGGACAGGTCACCCTGGTAATTCTATGATGATTACCATCCTTGTTACCATATATATGTTCTTATACAAATTCTATTGGAAATACTTTTTCTCTTGTTTTACTTTTTTCGGGAAGGTCACGGGTGATATATTTGAGAAGGAGATATAGTGATAGTTGCAAAACATGGAGCATGTGACTTCATCAAGTGGTGAGGCATGTGATATCACCAATTACCAATTCTAAAGAAATCGTGTAAAGAAAAAGAAGTTTTGGAAATTGTTCACTCATATATGTGTTAACCAATGTCAACCTCCTCACTAAGATAGATAGTACACCTCATATGATTTCAAGACATTCTACAGAGAGGCTGGGATTAGGAGGGAGCTCACTACTCCCTACAATCCTCACCAAAATGTTGTAGCATAAAGAAAGAACCAATCCATTGAAGAATATATTAGGGAAATGATGAATGACCAAAATCTATCGATATTTTTATGGGGAGAATCATCTATGACAGTTTTATATGTTAAGAGTAGAAGCCCTCATCATATATTGAAGAACATGACTCAAGAAGAAGCCTTCTCCAGAAAGAAGCGAAGTGTTGAACACTTGAGGATATTTGGCTAAAACGAATGTGTAATAGGCTAGCAATACCAGAGAAATGAAGTAAACTGAATCAGATATGAGAATGCATAAGACTAAAAAGATAAAAGGACACAATGAATATTATATGAAATATATAAGAATTGAGAACATAATATCAGAAAGAAAATATTTTGTATTAACCAAACTAGTTTCGACCATTAGGTCTCATCAGTGGTACAAAAATAAATCTCTACAATGAGGTCCTTTTAAGGACTACGATCAAGCGCATACAAAGGGGAATCCCAAGAGTCGGGAACCCTAACCAATTGAAACGATTAGAAAATAAATGACATAATGGAATTCCCGAAAAGAAGCATGGAAGTTGAAGAAAAATCCAAAAAATCTGTCAATGCTGAATTAGTTTAAAACTCAAGTCGGTGGTCGGAAATGGCACATATTTTAAGGAAAAACAGTCCAAAAAATACAAAATATTTTCTGCATAATCGACCTTTGGAGAAAACTTAAGTACTAAATCGGAGGGTCCTGCAATGTGCTTCTCATAATCAATGTACTTGCTTACATTGATTATGAGAGTAATTGCATAAATTTTAATTGAGCACTTTTTTTTTTTTTACAACTTAAAATTTTAATTTATTCATTTTAATATGAAAAATATTATATGCATTGATGTACAAACATATCTTACGGTGTGGGCATTTATTTTAGAGTTGAGAGAGTGCATAATGGAAAACAAGCACGTGACTATGGAGTGTCTATTTCATTTGATCAAACAAGTTGTGCAATTTCAAGGGGTGCAAACTTAATACAAGAACAACTTGGTTATGTTGACACCATTCAAAAGATAATTGAGTTGGACTATAGGTTTTTTAAATGTGTATTTTTTAAATATAAATGGTTTAATTACATAAATATGTGGTCTCCAATATCTTTATTGTTTTTTTTTATCACTTCAATTACTAGGTAATTGAGATATATAAATAAATTGACTATGATTATGAATAGTAATTTATTATAATTTATAATGTCATTAAAAATATCCTTATCCTTTCTTTCTTCATATGAGTTTTGGTATGTTTGAGGTAGTATAGAGAATTAATTGACTTTTAGATGGTTAATCGATCTACCTACATTCTAAACCCTAGTGTAGTCATAGGGAGGTTTTTCCCGCTAGAAAAAACCCTTAGCGATAAATTTCATGGCTATTTACCAGGTTGACAAGTCAGGAAAGAACTGCTTCTCTCTCTTGCATGATTTATATTTTCTGTATTTTACAGTGCAAGAGCATACCATTTTTGAATGGGGAAAACTCATTTCTATCGAAATCTCATCCTAGTTATCACACTATAGAAAGGATAGAAAATTATTTATGACCTCTTATATGATATCTTCTATTGTAAATTGTTGTCAATTCCCAAACTTAACCATAAGTAATAGGGTGAATTGTGAAACAGATCCAATTACCTTTTGTTATCATGCACTATGCAGACATAATACCCCTATGTTCTTCTATGAAGTTTATAATAAATTTTTTTCAGTCTTCAAAAGGTTGTTGTTGGGAAAAAATGATTCAAGGATATATGACCAAGCTACAATACTTTTCGAGAAAAAAGGAACAATAGAACAAATGGAGAATCACAGTATCATAAGGATATTTTTCTCGAAAGAGAATCCTTCTTTTCTCCTGTATCATGTATCTGAAAAACTATTTATTATAGAGGT
>JZKD02S0259284.1:936316-949364 GCA_000966675.3 Picea glauca
ATTGCACCATTGCAACTCTAACTCAACCCAAATCAAGTAAATCTGAATTATATATTTAAGAAATTTACATTATTTATTATTTATTACTCTATCATAATAGATCTATCTTAATTTTGGATTATTTCAAACACAAATTTTTTAGAATATAAAATTTGAAAAAATGTTAATATCTAGAAGGATTTGATGTTTATGATCCCTTGATATATAGTGAGTTAAGATGAATTTAAGATGGCTGTTTATATATATGTGTGTGTCACCTGTAACTATATTGAAGACTTTAGGAATTACACATCTCCCTCATACTTAGCCCATCATTCAAATGTTTTAACCATAATAGATTTTTTACTTTCAATTGTTTATATATATATATAAGTTGATATTGAAATATTTACTTGTTACTAATATTTTTTTAAATGACATGTGTTAACTTCATATTAATCATTGAAGGAATTACATATCTTTTTCATATGGAGAAGTAGAAAACACATCCTTGGAATCAGATTTTTTTTACTTTTGATTTCTCTCTCTATATAAAGTTGATATAAAATTACTTTACTTAAAAGTGAATGTAGATACACAATTATTTTACTAGATGTTAAATGTCATGTATGAACTTTCCATTGTTATATATAGAGAGAGAATGAGAGGTGAATATAGACATATTTTATTTATGGCTCACATTGAAAATATTTTTTGCTTATTAATATTTTTTAAAATGCCACATGTTAATTCCATAATATTAAGAATTGAATGAATTATGCAACTCCCTAATTCTATGAAGTAGAAAGCACCTATTATCTAAATCATAATTTTTTTACTTTCAATTACTCTATCTCTTTCTTTCATGATATTGAGCATTGAAGGAATTATCATCTCACTCATTCTAGGATGTAGAAAGCTCCTATTAACTAAATCATCCTTTTTTACGTTTAATTATTGTATCTTTTCCTCTCTATATAGAGTTGATATAGAATTATTTTACTTAAGATAGATATTGAAATATTTTATTTATGAGAACAAAATGAATTACACATCTCCCTCATAATGGGTTGTAGAAAGGCCCGTTCAATTTCAATAAAGTTGATATAAATTCTGTTTATGGCCCAGATTGAAATTATTTTTTTCTTATTAGTAATTTTTAAGTATCACAAGTCAACTCCATATTAAGCACTGAAGGAATTGCACATTTCTAGGAAGTAGAAAGCATCAATCAAAGAAATAAGAATTTTTTTACTTTGAATTACTTTCCGTCTTTCATTGGCTCTCTATAAATAGACTTGATATAAAATTATTTTACTTTTAAGATGAATATTGAAATATTTTATTTATAATAGACATTAAAATTATGATAAAATTCCCTTTAACTAAATTTATATTTAATATGGAAAGACACATATCAACTTGTATAAAAAAATCCCCTTATACTTCACTTATTATTATTATTGAAAATATTAATATTTCATTTTAAAATTTAAATTATACTTATACTTTTAAGTTGTACTTATACTTGGGCATAGAGTTGTGATATAATATATTTTCTTTGTCTTAACAATTGTTCTTTGTACCCACTTAATAGCAAGTTGTACTTATACTTGGGCATAGAGTTGTGATATAATATATTTTCTTTGTCTTAACAATTGTTCTTTGTACCCACTTAATAGCAAGGGGAAGTAATACTCTCACTTTGATGTGATAATGTTTTGGAAGGATATTTGAAACATTTCAACGAGTGATTGATTGTTAAATATTTGTTGAGTAATGCATACATTTGAAGCATGAGAACATGTCAAAAAGTGTCAATGTATGAAATTTCTTCACTTCACATATAATTGTGTTATTTCTTCTTAGATAAACTTATCGAAATTTTATGATCTTTAATAGTTGTCCGACTACTAAATCTTGACTAACTTTCTAATAATTTCGACAAATTGTTATGAATGGATAAGATAATGTGACATAACATGCCTTTTTTTTCATAGAACAAGTATCACATTAACAAACATAAATCCTAGAAAGACAGTTCCATATAAATGTTAATATTGTATCGTGCAACTTGTTGTTATAGGTTTTGAAATACCAACGATAATTTTGTATGGACTTATAAGATAAAACAATAAAGAAAGAACACATGTAATTCAAGGTAAAGGAAAAAAAAAAATAACCATGTTTATGTAAAATTTCACAGGTTGAGTTACTTAATGTTAAACTTCTTTCCACAAAAATTGAGTTATCTAATGTTAAACTTCCTCCCACAAAAATATCATAGTTCATTAGCTCATAATTATTTTTATGCATAGCTTATGTCTCACAAGATTCAATCCTCCTTTGACATATCGATACTACAAAAAGTTTTATAAATCTCATACATTGACTAATGTATTTGACAATAGTAAAAATGAAGGTCCATGTTTAATCTCCGAAGTCATCAAAACTATGGTGATCTTGGGACGCTTATATAAATGTTTTTTGAGCATATAAATAAAATTTTAAAGAACTCAAAGTAATATCTTACCTTCTTAAGGTCCGATAGGCCAACTAGTCTCACTGGATGTCAATCATCATCATCATCATCCTCAATATATAGGTAGTTACTTTAGAATTCATATTTGATTAGGCAATCATTGATAATCCTCTGTAACCATTCATTGCTCCTTTCCTGCTAAGATTGAGGACATTTCTGTTGGCTCCTTGAAATCCAATGATCGACTTTGCTAAACAATAAAACTCAAAGTTAATGACATAATTTCTCCATCAGTTCGATCCATCCCATCATAACATGATCGCCCCCAATGTCATCTCATGTCAGCATATATACTTCAATAGTGCACCAATTGATGTCTACACTTTAAATATTTATGCTTGATTGACTTATGGTTGTGCACACGAGATTTTGTGGATGTGCCTAATTACACGTTTACATGTGTTTGACTTACTTCTATGCACTTATATCTTTTAGTAAATTTGTCAAACACTTTCCCTTAATGAACATTCAATTTTTCCATACCAAACATTGGCCTAAACGTTTCAAACTTAACATTCTCAAAAGTTTTTGTAACTATGCTAGTTAATTTTTCAGATACCTTGCAATACTTTAAGTGAATATAGACTCATTCTTGCAGTTGTTTTAAATAGTAAACATGTACTTCAATATTCTTGTTGTGTTCATGAAAATTTTCAATCATTCCCAATTTTATAAAATCTTTGTTATCACAAAACATAATCACAAGTTATAATATGAGAAGACACCAACAATTGAAATGACTTACACACAAGAGAACAAGCAAGAGATCTAAGTATATAGGTATAGAGAGATTTTCCAAAACTACATGTGTGGGTGTTCACAAGAAGATGATGGCCTCCCTCCAAAGAGGCAATGAAGATTTCCAGAAAGGTGCCAATGTTACATTTTTATGAGATGTGTACATGCTATTTAAAAAATAATTATTTTTAATTGAAAAAACCTTGACACCTTCCAAACCTTCCATGAAAGGTCCACCTAATTAACTAAAAGAAACACCTTCCATGCAAGACCCAACTAATTGACTAAAAGAAACACATATGTTCTACTAAAATGCTCACACCTTCTCTATGAGTAGATTTTATTGAGACCTTGTGACTATAAGTAGTTTATTGAGATCCTTTGCTTATATTAATAGCCATATTTTTTATCACATTACATCTAGGCTATACGGTGGCTCTTTTTTGTTTTTCCTAAACAAGAGTACTTATAATTATGTTGATTTTAGAGGTGCATTGGCGATCATTTTCATGAACGTCTGAGGTAACCAATAAGAAGGAAGCTCTATTAGATTGTATATATTCTTCATGCATTCAAATAACTCTTCAAATTTCTTGAGCTTCCATGCAGTCCATGAAGGAAACACATAGAAAGGAACAAAGAAAACAACCAAGGATAAAGATCCCAAAATTCCGCCCAAGGTGTCCCTGTATCAAAGAAACACAAACCCCATTGCTCCATATACCACACAACACTATTAAGATACCAATAATGCCCAATTTTATGAGGTCATATGGTTTTTCAATGAATTAGCCTTGCTCTTGATTGCATTTATCACTTCTCCCTTATGGGAATCCACTATCCAACCTTGGCTTTGGTAAATATATTTGGATAGTTTAAGTGACAAGCCTATAATCAATTAAAGCATGTAAGAGGTAGGTGGGTCGGTCCTGTTGAAATTATGTTCATTTCTTGATGTTAGATGATGGAGGAGACATGCCATATGTTGGATGAGAACAATGGTACATGTTTTCATATGCATGAATTATAAAGGTTATGGTACATATTGATAGTTCAAAATTACATGTCCTTAAGACCCCATTTATAGTGAGGTGGCCTCATTGTTGAGTGAGTAAACTTGATAATTATTCTCCCTCAAAATATGGAAAAATGAAATGTTTTGAAGATTACAAACCTCCTTTTGAGAGAGAGTGATGATAGATGATAGATGCAAGCCTACTACTAGATGGAGTATATTTCGAGAGAACCAATTTGATGATTTTTCTTGAATTTCATATGATGGTGAGACTTGATACCCGGTTCATTAGCTAAAAGTAAACCCTGAAAGAAATCATATGCCTTGGCTTGGTTATTGGTGGAATTTCCTAAGTCTCAAGAATAATATGTTTCAATTTTTCTTTTGGGATCAAGGATGATCCCCACACCTATCCCTTATTCGTCCAGTATCTGTGTATAACCCATTTACTCCATATGTGAGTCGGATTAACAAGAATCACCATGCATGCATCCACTGAAAAAGACATTATTAATAATTCATATATATGAAATCCATACTGAAATCATCATCAACAATATATGCATATAAATCAAGTACTCAAAACCAATGTAAAATTCCACTCCCTGAATCAATCCGGTGTCCAAGGAAGTTTGTTGGTGTTATCATTATCCTCAACATGTCACAATTTTTGGACACTCAGGAAACCTCATCATAATACCTGGCAATTTTATACATTAATATAAATAAGATATCAATTTCAATTTAAATCATATCATAAACACATAAACCAAACTGATAATCATAATGTACCATGTTTTTAACCGTATTACTTGTTCGCAAGTGTCTTCAAAGGATAAGTCAATGTATGAAAAAGTAAACAGTGGAACTGGATGTTACATACACCCCCTCTTGTTTTAAACTTTGTCCTGAAGTTTGTACAATCAAATAATGAAAGCAATAAATGTAGTTGATATTAATCTATATATCAAACTATCAAAATGAATAAGGAAATCAATGATGCATTTAATATGCGTCCTCCCAAGTAGCATAATGAGGACTATAATTCTCCCACTAGACCTTGAATTGATTGCCCAATTGATGCCATAGTTGTATAGGGCATTGGTCTAGTATGGGTATTGGCTCTGCCATGATTGCACCCTTGTCTGATACCTGCAATGAACTCATGTCAATAATATGTGACGGATCTGAAATATAATGTCGTAAAAATGAAACATGAAACAGATCGTGCATACGTCTCAAAGAATCAGGTAAGGCTAGTGAGTAATCCATGGGTCCTTTCCTTTCTACAAATTATAAAGGTCCCAAAAATGTTGGAGAGAGTTCAGAACCCTTTCCAAACTTAATTTAACTCGTATGTGGCTTCACCTGGCAGGAAAATTTATCACCAACCTCATAATTGCAGCCTATACGATGCACATCTACATAAATTTTATGTCAGTCTTTCGCTTATTTAATCCTTTTTCTTATGGATTGCATCTAATATTCCATTTCCTAAATCACTTCTGGTCCCACGAGGACCCTATCCTCTAGTCAATCCTAACTTAGATGTATCTACATGGTTGTCTGTATAGAAACTCAAAATATACCATCCTTATCGTACGATGATAACAATTGTTATACGTAAATTCTACCAATGGTAAAAATTCTTCCCATCATTTCTATTGATCCCTCACATGCATTCGTAGCATATCTTCCATAATTCGATTCATTCTTTTAATTTTTCCATCTATCTCAAGTTGATATGTTGTACTAAAATTTAATTGCTTTCCCAAAGCCTCTTGGAAACTAGTCCAAAAAATGTCCAATGAATACCAATCCTCTATCAAATATCATCTTCCTTGGTACACCATGCAATATTATAATTTCGTTATCAATTTTTGTATCTATGTCCAGTGTTTGATACATCGTACGAGATGGGATAAAATGCACACTCTTCGTCAAAGAGTCGACAACTACAAAAACATAATCATGTTTCCTTGCCATCAATAGCAACCCAACAATAAAATCCATGGATATAACTTCCTATTTCTATTCAAGAATCATATGTGGCTGTAATAATCCCGTTGGATGTCTATGTTCAACCTTCACTTTCTAACATTCTAAACATCTCACCATGTAGTTAACTATATATTTATTCATTCCTTTCCAAAAGAATAATGTTTTAAGATCTTCCTTCATCTTCGTGACGCTAGGATGAGCCATATACACTACTCGATGAGCTTCGTTCAAAATTAAATTTCTCAATTCATCATTTGGTGGTACATAAATTATTCCATTGTATATTAGTAGTCAATCGTTATCAAAATAATATCCCTCATATCTAGGTATCATCACATTATCTTGTTTGATATTGTCTTTTACTTACTTGTACCACTCATCATCAATTTGTAATGCTAAAATTATTTCTCGAAGATTCGTCCTTAACGATATTACTAAGAAAATGTGTGGTCCTCTACTCAATGCATCTGCTACTCTGTTAATTGTTCCTTTAATATACGTGATGCCAAAATCGTATTTTCTTAAAAGTTCTGACCAACGTCTTTGTCAAGCATTCAATTCACTCTGAGTAAAAATATGTTGTAATCCACTGTGATCAGTTTTCGCTTAATTTTCGTCCAATAAGATAATGTCTCCAAAATCTCAAGGCATAAAAAATCACTAATAATTCCAAGTCGTGCATAGCATAATTCTTTTCATGCCTTCTTAGTTTCCTTGAAATATATTTTATAACTCGACCTTCTTGCATTGATATTCCATTGAATTCTTCCATTGATGCATCTGCACATGCCAATAATTCCTTGTCCATATCCAAAATTTCCAGTATCGATGTTGTTTTTAATAGTTCTTTAAGATTTTGAAATTCTTCCACGCACTACTCTGACCATATGAATTTTTTTCTTCTTCCGTAGTATACCTAGGGAGGTAATATGGGGCACCTAAGGAGGTACCCAATGGAAATTTAGTTATTTGTTACTAATGCAAGTCATTTAATATATGAGAATGTGGTCATTCAATGTAAGGTAGACTAGGTCCACTATATTAATAAATGCCCACTATGGTAGTTATATGTCATAAATGTGAGAAATCTCTCTAGAAGGTTCATAGGAGATAGAGAGAGCTATATAAATAAGTGTAAGCAATGTAATGAAATATAGTAAACAATATTGTGATTGTACAAGAAAGGTTGCTTGAGGAGTGTTATCCTTCCTTAAGTATTAATATATGGTTTTACCCTACCTCAAGGGTTTTGTCTACATTCTTGTGTTCATTGTTATGGTGAATGGTTTGGTTTTTATTATTGGTTTATTGTTGAGGTTTATCTTCAAACATATTCAAGTACTTAACAAGTGGTATTAGAGCACTTTTAGAAATTGTTAAGAACCCAAGACCTGAATACAAAATACACTAGAATAGATACAATAATAATATATGAAAACAATCACCACACAAGATATATGGAACAATATAAAAAACCACCACTTTATTATATCAAAACCCCTGGGGTAGGGTAACACCATATATTAATCCTTAAGGAAGGATAACACTCCTCAAGAAATTCTTTCTTGTACAATCACAATATTATGCACTATGTTTCACTACATTGCTTACACTTATTTATATATCTCTCTATATCTCATGATTGAGGGGGCCAACTTTTTTGTATTTTTTGGACTGTTTTTCCTTAAAATCTGTGCCATTTTCGACCATCGACTTGAGTTTTGGACTGATTTAGCATTAGCGGATTTTTCGTCTTTTTGTTCAACTTTCGCGCCTGTTTTCAGGAATTCTGTTATGTCATTTATTTTCTAATTGTTTCAATCGGTTCTGGTTCCTAACTCTTGGGATTATCCTTTGAATGCAATTGATTGTAGTCCTTAAAAGGACCTCATTGTAAATATTTATTTTTGTACCACTGATGAGATCTGTTTGTCGAAAATAGTTTGGTTGATACAAAATATTTTCTTTATGATATTATGTTCTCAATTATTATATATTTCACAAAATATTCATTGTGTCCTTTTATCTTCTAAGTCTTATGCATTCTCATACTTGGTTTAGTTTACTTTATTGTTTTGGTATCGCTAGCCTATTACACATTTGTTAAACCAATTACCAATTCTAAAGGAAGCGTGTAAAGCAATGGAAGTTTTGGAAATTGTGCACTCATATATGTGTTGACCAATGTCAACCTCCCCACTAATATGGAGAGTACACCTCATATGATTTCAATATATTCCACGGAGAGGTTTGGATTAGGAGGGAGCTCACTACTCCCTACAATCCTAACCAAAATGGTGTAGCATAAAGAAAGAACCAATCCATTGAAGAATATATTAGGGAAATGATGAATGACTAGAATATATCCATATTTTTATGGGGAGAAGCATCTATGATAGTTTTATATGTTAAGAGTAGAAGTCCTCGTCATATATTGAAGAACATGACTCAAGAAGAAGCCTTGTCCAAAAAGAATCCAAATGTTGAACACTTGAGGATATTTGGTTGCCCTGTCTATATTCATGTTCCCAAGGATAAAATAAAGAAGTTGGAACCTTTAGGAAATAAGGGCATATGTTTGGTATATAGTGAGTCATTAAAATTTTACATAATCTATGTCCCATGTCAAGAGAAGGTTGAAATCAATAGAGATGTGACTTTTGATGAAAATATTGGCTTCAAGAAATCTATAGAAGATTCCATGGATCCCAAATATGAAGAAGAAAATTAAGGTCCCAAGGAAGAAACTACATGTTCTCCAGAACATCTCAATGTAGAACCTTTCACCTTTGAAGAAGCAGTCAAAAAGAAAGAATGGAAGGAATCTATGATAGAAGAATATCAATCCATCATGGAAAATGATGCACTAAAAATTATGCCTAGACCCGAAGGAAAGTATGTAGTCACTTCAAAATGGGTTTACAAGATAAAACATGAAGTAGATGGGAGTATCAATAAATACAAGGCGAGATTCATGTCTAGAGGGTTCTCCTAGCAGGAGGGCGAAGACTATGATGAGATTTTTTTTCTAATTTTTAGATACACCTCTATTAGAGCCATCATATCTCTTGGAATATCCATGAGTTGAATTTTACATAAAATGGATGTAAAGACCACTTTTCTCAATTGAGTTATTGAGGAAGAAGTATACATAGAGAAACCTCAAGGTTTTGAGGTACACCCGAGAGAAACACATGTATGAAGAAGGCCTTGTTACTTTTCACTTTCAATTGTTTATATATATATATATATATATATATATATATATATATATATATATATATATAAGTTGATATTGAAATACAGATTTTTTACTTTCAATTGTTTATAGATTTTTTACTTTTTACTTTTTTAATTATGATTTGTTACTTTTTACTTTCATTTGTTTATAGATTTTTTTCTTTCTTTTGTATATATATATATATATATATATATATATATATATATATATATATATATATATATATATATAAAAGTTGATATTCAAATATTTAATTGTTACTAATATTTTTTTAAATGACATGTGTTAACTTCATATTAATCATTGAAGGAATTACATATCTTTTTCATATGGAGAAGTAGAAAACACATCCGTGGAATGAGATTTTTTTTACTTTTGATTTCTCTCTCTATATAAAATTGATATAAAATTACTTTACTTAAAAGTGGATGTAGATACACAATTATTTTACTAGATGTTAAATGTCATGTATCAACTTTGCATTGTTATATATAGAGAGAGAATGAGAGGTGAGTATAGACATATTTTATTTATGGCTCACATTGAAAATATTTTTTGCTTATTAATATTTTTTAAAATGCCACATGTTAACTCCATAATATTAAGAATTGAATGAATTATGAAACTCCCTAATTCTAGGAAGTAGAAAGCACCTATTATCTAAATCATAATTTTTTCACTTTCAATTACTCTATCTCTTTCTTTCATGATATTGAGCATTGAAGGAATTATCATCTCACTCATTCTAGGACGTAGAAAGCTCCTATTAAAGAAATCATAGTTTTTTACTTTTAATTACTGTATCTTTTCCCCTCTATATAGAGTTGATATAGAATTATTTTACTTAAGATAGATATTGAAATATTTTATTTATGAGAACAAAATGAATTACACATATCCCTCATAATGGGTTATAGAAAGGCCAGCTCAATTTCAATAAAGTTGATATAAATTCGTTTTATGGCCCAGATTGAAATTTTTTTTTTTATTAGTAATTTTTAAGTATCACATGTCAACTCCATATTAAGCACAGAAGGAATTACACATTTCTAGGAAGTAGAAAACATCAATCAAAGAAATAAGAATTTTTTACTTTGAATTACTTTCCCTCTTTCATTAGCTCTCTATAAATAGAGTTGATATAGAATTATTTTACTTTTAAGATGAATATTGAAATATTTTATTTATGATAGACATTAAAATTATGGTAAAATTCACTTTAACTAAATTTATATTTAATATGGAAGTACACATATCAACTTGTAAAAGGAATGACCTTATACTTCACTTATTATTGAAAATATTAATATTTCATTTTAAAATTTAAATTATACTTATACTTTTAAGTTGTACTTATACTTGGGCATAGAGTTGTGATATAATATATTTTCTTTGTCTTAAGAATTGTTCTTTGTACCCACTTAATAGCAAGGGGAAGTAATACTCTCACTTTGTTGTGATAATGTTTTGGAAGGATATTTGAAACATTTCAATGAGTGATTGATTGTTAAATATTTGTTGAGTAATGTATACATTTGAGGCATGAGAACATGTCAAAAAGTGTCAATGTATGAAATTTCTTCACTTCACACATAATTGTGTTATTTCTGCTTAGATAAACTTATCCAAATTTTATCATCATTAATAGTAGTCCAACTACTAAATCTTGACTAACCTTCTAATAATTTGAACAAATTGTTATGAATGTATAAGATAATGTGACATAACATGCCCTTTTTTTTCATAGAACAAGTATCACATTAACACACATCAATCCTAGAAAGATAGTTCCATATAAATGTTAATATTGTATTGTGCAACTTGTTGTTATAGGTTTTGAAATACCAATGATCATTTTGTATGGGCTTATAAGATAAAACAATAAAGAAAGAACACATGTAATTCAAGGTAAAGGAAAAAAAAAAACTAACCATGTTTATGTAAAATTTCACAAGTTGAGTTACTTAATGTTAAACTTTTTTCCACAAATATTGAGTTACCTAATGTTAAACTTGCTCCCACAAAAATATCATAGTTCATTAGCTCATAATTATTTTTATGCATAGCCTATGTCTCACAAGATTCAATCCTCCTCTGACATATCGATACTACAAAAAGTTTTATAAATCTCATACATTCACTAATGTATTTGACAATAGTAAAAATGAAGGTCCATGTTTAATCTCCTAAGTCATCAAAACTATGGTGATCTTGGAACGCTTATATCAATGTTTTTTGAGCATATAAATAAAATTTTAAAGAACTCAAAGTAATATCTTACCTTCTTAAGGTCCGATAGGACAATTGGTCTCACTTGACGTCAATCATCATCATCATCATCCTCAATATATAGGTAGTTACTTTAGAATTCATATTTGATTAGGTGATCATTGATAGTCCTCTGTAACCATTCATTGCTCCTTTGCTGCTAAGATTGACGACATTTATGTTGGCTCCTTGAAATCCATTGATCGACTCTGCTAAACAATAAAACTCAAAGTTAATGACATAATTTCTCCATCAGTTTGATCCATCCCATCATAACATGATCATCCCCAATGTCATCTCATGTCAGCATATATACTTCAATAGTGCACCAATTGATGTCTACACTTTAAATATTTATGCTTGATTAGCTTATGGTTGTGCACACATGATTTTGTGGATGTGCCTAATTAAACATTTACATGTGTTTGACTTACTTCTATGCACTTATATCTTTTATTAAATTTATCAAACACTTTCCCTTAATGAAAATTCAAATTTTCCATACCAAACATTGGCCTAAATGTTTCAAACTTAACATTCTCAAAAGGTTTTGTAACTATGCTAGTTAATTTTTCAGATACCTTGCAACACTTAAAGTGAATATAGACTCATTCTTGCAGTTGTTTTAAATAGTAAACATGTACTTCAATATTCTTGTTGTGTTCGTGAAAATTTTCAATCATTCCCAATTTTATAAAATCTTCGTTATAACAAAACATAATTACAAGTTATAATATGGGAAAACACCAATAATTGAAATGACTTACACACAAGAGAAAAATCAAGAGATCTAAGTGTATAAGTATAGATATATTTTCCAAAACTACATGTGTGGGTGTTCACAAGAAGATGATGGCCTCCCTCCAAAGAGGCAATGAAGATTTCCAGAAAGGTGCCAATGTTACATTTTTATGAGATGTGTACATGCTATTTAAAAAATAATTTTTTTTAATTGAAAAAACCTTGGCACCCTCCAAACCTTCCATGTAAGGTCCACCTAATTGACTAAAAGAAACACCTTCCATTCAAGACCTAGTTAATTGACTAAAAGAAAAACATATGTGCTACTAAAATTCTCACACCTTGTCTATGTAGTAAAAAACCAGAAGGGGGTTGATTTCTCTCATTTCTCTCGATTGTTGTGTTTTGTTCTACTACGAGGTGCATTTGTTACCACTAGGAGGAGTGTTTTTTAGAATATCATATATCATATCTCATTATAATGATGATGTGAAACTTTTTCATCTCTTCATGTAAGTCTTCT
>JZKD02S0259284.1:964950-994713 GCA_000966675.3 Picea glauca
GAAGGAATCAAGAGGAAATTACAGTTTGAAGATAAACAATCTAAAAACCCTTCCACAGTAAAAAACCTTCTAAATCTACCTTACAGTGATTCTGAATCAGAATAGGAGGTGGCAGACACATAGGATAACATGCAGACTGAACAGGATGCAGATTTTCGTTCAAATCTACCTTCACTAGATCCTCCAGAGGCCCATAGGCAACCAAAAGTAGAAGCCTCCTCAAGCAGACCTAAAAAAGCTAGAACAAAAAAAATCAACAAGCTCCTGCAACAGGTTTATGAGATGGAAGTCCTAGAAAGGGTGATCAAAAAAGCCAATACAGATCTCACTGACAGAAATGCAGAACTATTCCAAATGAATCAAACCCTCAAGGAGAAGCATGATAAAAGTAAAGATAGAAACAGGGTACTGATCAGAGAAAACATGAAGCTGTATAGATAGCTCATGATCTTGAGGTTGAATTTAAAGAAGTTTCAATCACCAGCAGAGGAGCAGACCAGATTGGAAACTCTGGCTAATTTAGCCACAATTATGATGGACACACCAGAACACCCCATACAGCCAGTAGAAGTTCACAGGTCTGCAAGAACAAGGGCTACCTCATCTAAGAAAACCCGAGCATCAAAAAAGGGATCCAAGGTGAGCATTTTTGCAAATTTTGAAATTTTCTCAAAGATGCATTTTCGGTGGTTTAGGCGAACAGGATGATTGTTCATTAACCACCGAAAGTTGTGCTTTCGGTAGTTGATCCACCCAAAATCTTTCCAAGTTAACCACCAAAAGCCTGTCATGTTCAGAATAATCAATTTTTTGCCTAAATCAAGGTTTTTTGAGTGGAAAAGGTTTGAAATATTTTCTAATGAACATCTGATGAATTATCAAGACAAAGCCAACAGTTATTTTTGACAGATCGTTGAAAGAAGAGGTGTTCTAAAGTTTTTTTATGTCTTTAGACAAGACAAGAAATCTGGACATTTTGCCATCTCAACAGATTCGAATTTGCCTCTCTTGGAGAGTCATCATTTAGCCTTGGGAGGCTATCCTGCACTTCACCAACAATAAAGAAGAGAGAATGACCATGAAATATGGGATTGACCTCATTTTTGGGGATCATCCCACATATTTTGCAACTGAATTTTAAGTTACTATCTTTAGTATATTTGATCCTTGTTTTCAGGATCTCAGAACTACTTTGTAAAGCTATAAAGCTTAGCATAGAAGATGAACCAAGGGTTCGATGTTGGGTTATATATGTTGCTACTGTAAATTTGACTTATTCTTAATATATTAAGCATTGCAAGCTTCCTTCATCTGTGCTGTCAGACTTTTTCTCTTCTGTTCTTTGATATCTTATGAGTGAATGATTTCTTTATTGGCACTTATTCAATCTACATGTGACTGTCATCTCACTAATTGATTGATTAAGTTAAGAATCATAAGTTATCTCCTTAGTTTTTAAACCCATTGTGCTTGTTTTTATATGATTATAATCTGGTTCAATAGCTATCTTCTCTTCTATTTAATCAACCCTTGTCTGATTGCATTCCTAGAAGGCCTTGTGATATTTGATATCTCTAGACAGTCTTAAAGACACAGTCCAGTCCCTAGATATTCATCTTGATCCAAAAACACATCCATTATTAAGAAAATAGTTCCCAAAAAGAGTAAGTTATGAGGCATCTCCGACTTACAACCTAGGAGAGTTTCCTAGAGTGATAACAAATTGGCGTCGTTGCTGGGGAGAGGAGATCGAAGCTTAGCTTCTCTGGGAGACGAAATAGATCTAGTTCTTGATGATAGACAAGAAGTAGACACTATCGGTTTTACATTTTCTATATGGTGACTCCATTGAAACGAAGTGGCTCCAAAAAGAGCTCACACAAGGGCGAACCAAGAAGGCCCATTGACAGCACCAGTTCCTGATCCCGAGAAGATCATCAGTAAGGGAAAAGCTTTGCAAATACAGGCTTTTGGATCTGCTAGGGCAGTAGATTTAGGTATTCAAATTGATACTCATCATTCCATATCTAAAAAGCCTTTAGTTGAATCCCCTGCTGAAACTCAAAATTATCAGGAAATTGAAAATTCATCTCAAGTTTCTAAGGTAGAAGAACCTTCATTTTCTTATAATATTACTGACTCGGTTCTTGAGGTTGATATTTCATCCCATCCAAAAGAATTGAATACAGAATCCTCTCAACAGAAAGAAAATTCTTCTTCATCTTCTTTCAATTCTTCACCCATCAAACCTTCGAAAGGTGTCTTATACACTCACACCAATCTGGCTGTTCTTGAAGATATTCTCCATGATCTGTCCTCTATAGGTGAAGAAAATTTAGCGTTGTTGCTTGGTAAATTTTATAAAGCCTCTTATTTTTCACCGATTTCTGAAACTTCTGCTCAAGGTGAAGTGAGACAACCATTCTATTCTAATTCAGGCATCTCATCTCCTCCGTCATCTCCTACAAGTTCCTCATCTGTATCAATCACCAAGACTACCATGGCTACCCCTTTGACCAGGATGGAACAGATTTTGGCCAACAGATATGCCCCACTTATATTGCCAAATCCCTTGTCTGCTATGCCAACCGGAGACTATCAGAAATACATGCCAAAGTTTACAGGAGCAGGGGAATATACTGCTGAAGAACATATTGAAGCTTTTTATGCTTATGCAAAAAATATCAATATTTCAGAAGAAGATGTGTGGACTAGATTTTTTGTTTAGAGTTTGGATGCCCAAGCCCGAAAGTGGTTCAAAGAGCTACCAGAAAATTCGATCACTAGTATTGAACAATTAGATGAGGTATTCTTGAAACACTGGGGAGAACAAAGAGATCTGTTATACTACATTTCTGAGTTTGGAAATTTGAAGAGAGAAGACGGAGAGTCGGTCTCAGACTTCATCAAGAGATTTAATAAGTTGTTTGGTAATATCCCTGCAGAGATTAAACCAAGCGACGCATCGGCAAAGATCACATTCTCTGCTACCTTTGATTCATATTTTTGTCTTATTCTTAGAGAAAGATTATCAGCCACACTTTATTTAATGCAAGATTCCGCCCTCGAGGTTGAGTCTAACATTACAGCATCTTAGAAGCTTAAAGGAAGGGCTGAGAGGAAGAAGTCTGTTGTTGATTCCTCCTCTTCTTCTAATAATAAAATGGAAAATATGGCTAAGATGTTGGATAGTCTGACATCTGAAATGTCCAAATTGAAAGTCCAAAATCAACAAACAGCAAGGGAAAAAGAGCCAAATGATTTTTCCCCGAGAAATCCAAATGCTTTTCCTTACAGAAGGAACAATACGCAAGTCCAGATCCTTCAAAGAGACTGGACTGCAGCTGATCATTAGAGGATCAGACCGCCTCTTCAAAATTCAATGTTAGATGAAGAACAACCATCATCTCATGATGAAGTCAAAGATGCAAATGAAATAAACTGTTTTGGTGATGAGAATGATTCTTCATTTTTGACAGAGGTAGACTATGAAGAGGCCCTGATGGATCAGAAAATTCAGGAGGAAAGTGTTGAAGGAGTTGTTTTCTTGATGGATGATCAGAAAGGTTACAACTTAAGATCCAAGAATCCTGGTCTAAAACCACCCATTGCTGCTCCTGTGAAGAGTAAAGAGGTTGCTGCCAAGTAGCCTCCCGCTCCTGAAAAACAGATTCCCCCTCCAGAAAAATAGCAGAAGAAACAAACTCAACTCCCAGCTAAGGAGCAACTCAGTCTCAAAGCCCCTTCCAATGAGGTAAACGTTTCAGACAGACCATCTTTTTCTTTCAATTTTGAATCAGAAATTCAAAAAGTTAAGATACCGATGCCTTTAACTGAACTCATGAAGAATGAAATATTTAAATCAGCCATCCTGAATTCTCTTGAGCCAAAGACCTCTCCATCAGATGATTTCGTTAACCTATAAGATGATAAGCCTAAAGTGACCATAGGGCCTATGATAGAAGACCGAGATGATTCTTGTCCACCATTTTACATATCCCTAAATGTCCATGACAAAATCCTTCAAAATTGTTTGCTTGATTCTGGGGCATCACATAATATTATGCCAAAAGCGGTGATGGATGAGCTTGGTCTCGAGGTCACCAAACCATATCAATATATTTTCTCCTTTTATTCTAGGAAATTCATATGTCTCGGCCTCGTCAAAGACATGGTTATAAACCTTGCTCAATTGCCAATGAGAAGCATGGTTATGGATGTGGTGGTTGTTGATATTCCACCTAAGTTTGGGCTTCTTTTGTCTCGTTCATGGGGAAAAAGGTTAGGAGGTACCTTGCATATGGATATGTCATATGCTACAATTCCGTTGTTTGGGGGGGATATGAAAACACTTTACAAGGAGAACCAACTTGCTTACATCATCAGTGATGGAAAGAATTATGTCAATCATCCTATCTATGCTGTGGATACAGATTTTGGTTCATGCATCCTTCAGATCGATGATGCTCAATCGACTCCTATGCAGCTAGTGAAACCTATTGAACAACAGTCTGAAGGTGAAGACATTTCAGTCTGAACTATGTACTTTGATGGGGCCAGCACTAAGGATTTAGCAGGTGCTAGGGTAGTTCTTATCTCTCCGTTAAAGGAGACTATATCTTTTTCTTTCAAGATCGACTTCAGAACTACTAACAACATAGCAGAGTATGAGGCTCTGCTATTGGGATTAAATTCAGCCAAAGAGATGGGGATAAAAGGTTTGAAGGTATTGGGAGATGTGTACCTCATCATAAAACAGGTAAAAAACACATTTCAAGCTAAGCATGTCATATTGAAGGCTTACAAGGACGAGGTATGGAAAGTGCGTGACTCTTTTTCTATTTTTGAAATTTCATATATACCAAGGGATATGAATCAGCTCACTGATTCTCTTGTTGTTTCAGCCAACACATTCATTCCGCCCATGCCCCCTAGGCTCAGTTATGAGATTCAAGTAAAATATCGACCATCCTTACCTGACAGTATCAAATATTGGAAAGTTTTTGAGGGTGATGATGAACTTAACAGATTTCTCCAAGTGGTAGACACATTTTCTGATTTGCATGTTGACCAACAGAATCTAAATGAATAAGAATCCCAAAAACTTGAGCTAAAGAAAAAATTGGGCCAGCATGATATTGTTCAGCTAGGCAACAATTATATACCTCGAGGTTTGGTACCCTTGGAAAGGCTTTTTGATCAGAATGATGTTCCTTACCAGCTAGACAAAAAGGAGAAATATCCAGTTGTTCATGAGCATAAAATAGGGGGTAAAAGCCAACCCAAACTTATAAATTTGTCTTCCGAGTTGACTGCTGATCAGAAATCCAAATACTGCAGTGTTTTGGAGTTTTCTGATGTTTTTGCTTGGAAATATAGTGATCTAAATACTTATGACCCTGATATTATTCAACATAAGATACCTCTTGAAAAAGACACCATTCCTTTCAATCAAAACATCAGACCTATCAGTCCTCTTCTGCTGCTGGTGATTGAGAGAGAAATTAAAAAACTCCTTGATGCCAAGATCATAATTCCCTTGAGATACTCCAAATGGATTGCCAATTTGGTGATAGTAAGGAAGAAAAATGGTGAGGTCAGATTGTGTGTGGATTTCAGAAACCTAAACAAATTCTCTAAGAAAGACAACTATCCCCTCCCTAAGATGGAACACTTATTGCTGAGGATTTCAGGGGCCAAGGTCATGTCTTTCCTTGATGGCTTTTCTGGTTACAATCATATTTCTGTCCACCCTGATGACCAGGAGAAGACTGCATTTACTACTCCTTGGGGTACCTTTATGTATGCCAAGATGCCCTTTGGGTTAATGAATGTCGGAGCCACATTCCAAAGGGCCATGGAAATAGCCTTCGTGGGAGAAAAGGACAAGTTTTTCCTCATATACCTTGATGATATCACAGTATATTCCAGCAGCCATGAGGAGCATCTAAAACATCTAAAAAGAGTGTTCTTAAAATGTAGGGAGTTTGGGATCTCATTGAATCCCAAGAAATCCCAGTTTTCTCTAAGGAAAGGTAATCTCTAATGATTGATCCATCACGGGTGGAGGCAATTCAAAAGATGTCCTTGCCGAGGTCAAAAAAGGACATTCAATCACTGCTCAATAAGATAAATTTTGTTAGAAGGTTTGTGCCAAATTTTGTTGAATTAGTCAAACATATAACATGCATGCTGAAAAAAGGGTCTGAGATAAAATGGACAGACGATGCGAGAAACGCTTTTCAGGATATCAAGCAAGCGATCATCGAATCTCTGACTCTGATCAGATGATATTACAGTAAGATTTTCTATGTCTTTTCCTTTGCTTCTTATGACACAGTGGCAACAGTTCTTCTATAGAAAGACGATGACAACTTTGATCATCCTGTGGCTTTCTTCAGCAAAATACTCAGGGATGCTGAACTAAGGTATGACCCTATCGAGAAACAAGCTTATGCTATCATAAAAGCTTTAAAATCCTTCAGAATTTATATTCTTCACTCAAAGGTCATCGCATATGTTCCTTCATCTTCTGTAAAAGATGTTTTGACTCAGCCGGATATTGATGGAAAGAGAGCTAGATGGATTGCAAAGATTATTGAGTTCAATATTTAAGTAAAGCCCACCAAATTGGTAAAAGGCCAGGGCCTTGACAAGATTTTAACAGAGGAAAATCATAAGCTGTTGGATATTAATTTCATAGGAGAAAGTTCAGAAAATTTACAGACAGAGTTGGCAGCGGAAGGGCAGCATGACAGTCAGCAAGTGGCAGAGCACTTGTGATGCAAGAGCATCGACAACTCAGCAAGCGAGCCAGTGCGTGGAGCAGAAAAGACAGCTGGGTAGCGCCAACATCAAATTTTGAAAACACCTTGAGATTGTTTCGCCGCTCTTTCATGAAGCCATTCATAAAGAAGCGAACTTGTATTGTATTGTAGATAGGAAGGCATTTAATAGTTTTAATGCTGGTAGATAGGAATTGATTGTAGATTTGATAGCTGTAGAATTTGAGAGGGAAAATGAAATATAGGCACCCTCCTTTGTACATTGTAACATTATTCAGATTATCATAGAGAGAAAGAAGAGCAGAGAAGAGAACTTGTGGAGAGCCCTCATGTACAGATTGGATTAATAGAAAGAGCTTTTGATTCAATTTCATGACCGATGTTGTTTCCTCTGTGTATGTGCTTATGTGCTTGTTAATGTTTGTCTTCTTTGTATGCAATTGCTTTGAATATTCTTTGCATGTGGTTTCAGAGGATTAATAGAAGTCTGAAAGAGATGAGAATGAGTTTCAATTGTTTCTCTGTCTGAGCCAAGAAATTTCTGCATAGAGTGCAGATTGAATTCATCTGCATAGAGTGCGTTGATGAGGCTAGACAATTGAACTCTTATTCTCATATGCCCAGAAGTTGAATTGGGTTGGTAGAGTCGTGCAGGTGAAGTGCAGGCCAAGGTTGGAGTCTCAGTAGCTAGTCTGAGAAAAGGAAGACAGAGATTACTGTGGCTGCGAGTGCACAGAGTCTGGGTGACTTCAACACTTTGAGAGATGTTGGAGGTCGAGCACGTAGAGCGTGCGAAAGGTCTCGGAAGGACTCAAAGGAATCAAACTCAGGAGGGATAGTTCCTGTCGTAAATACTGTGGGAACAAACCCAGGAGTAGTTCCAAACAGAACCGGAGCTTTGGAGCAAGAGAAATCCTCCAGGAGGAGAATCGACAGCCAGGGATCACTGTGGAGAGTCGCGAAATCCTACTGACTGTTAGATCTGAGAGGAGATGCGAGGAAGTAACCCATAGGCGCATGAAGGATAAAAGCCTATCGGGGTTTGGAATTTGGCGGTTGACGAGGTGAGGCACAAACTCGTTGAAATCACAATTCACAATTTTCCAAATCAACGGGAGCCGTTGATCAAAGCAGGGACACGTGGCGCAAGATCCCAAGGAGTCGGAGAATCGGGGTTCCGCGTTCGGGGTTTTCGACAACAAGGAAAACTTGCATCGTGGATTCGCAACCCGTGAAATCCCCAGGTGATGTGGCAGAGAGGGATTCTGGGAGCTAGTGGAATACAGGTGGCGTTGTATCGGGGAATCGGTACCTCGGTACTCAGGGTTTGAAAATACAGAGCGTTGATATCGGGAGTAGAAATATCCCGATAGGGAAGTCCCCGACGGAGGTGAACCATTGACCCTTTGACCATAGGGGTTCGGGGTTTCGAATTGCATGAGAACGTGCACACAGGGTTCGCGATATCGCGAAGCCCGATTTCCCGAAGTGACTGTCGGGAGATCAAAAGAGTGTCCTGTGGGGAACAAGAAGTCCCGATATGGGATTTGAAGAGGGTTACAACTCTTCGGGCCAGTGAAGAGAAGATCCTGGTGAGAGCGGGTTGGACCGTGAGGGTCGCGACTTTGTGTCAGAGTGGTATCAGAGCCTTGAAATCTTGTCTGTATATTTCAGGCGAGAGGAGTGAAGGAAAAAAGGAAGGTACTTTGATACTCACGACTTGCGTCAGAGTGGTATCAGAGCGGGAAGTCTTTGCTTTCAGTAGCAGAGAAGAGAAGACATCATGCCTCCTAGAAGGGAAAGGAAGTCACCTGGTCCAGAAGAAAGGGATGCCCAAAGGAGAGGTAGGCCACCAGGGAATCCGGAAATAGAGCGCCAAATGCGAGATCTCCGAGCAAGGCTTGAGGAGATGGAGACAGCGCAGAGATGCGGAGTCGGCGCTGGAGAGTTCAGTGATTCCGAGGTTGAAGAAGAAGCTGGACATGATGCAGAAGAGGTCTCAGTAAAGGATGCTTCGACCGAGTGGTTGATCAAGGCCATCACTAGGATGAGCTCTAAAACCAAGATGGACGTTCCTGTCTATGAGGGGAATCTAGATGTAGAAGAGTTGTTGGATTGGATCCGAGCACTCGACACCTACTTCGATTATGAGGACATCGAAGAGGAAAAGAAGGTAAGGCACATTGTTACCAAGTTGAAAGGACATGCAAACTTATGGTGGGATGAGTTGCAGGCGGATAGGCGCTGCAAAGGAAAACAAAAGATCAAGAGCTGGGACGGGATGATTGCTAAGATGAAAGAAAAATTCATCCCCAAAGATTATCAGATCACACTGTTCAGGCGTATGCAGAACCTGAGACAGAAGTTGATGACGGTGAAGGAGTACACCGAGGAATTTTATGGACTCAACATCAGAGCAGGTCATCGAGAGAGTGATGATGAAAAGGTGGCAAGATATCTGAATGGTCTAAGGTATGACATTCAGGATGAATTGAGCATGGTTACCATCCGAACAGTTGAGGATGCGTACCAGATGGCTCTAAAAGCTGAGGAGAAGCTGAGCTGCAAGCAGGGTCAGCGAGGGCGAGGCAGAAGCCAGCCCAGAGGCAAGGTAGTTGCCCAAGAAAGAGCTCAGAAGCCCAAATAGGACTGGAAGAGACCCCAGGGAAAAATGGAAAAAGGTGGAACCTCACAGCAGAGGCAACAATATGTTGAGCTGAGGAGGCATCATACAGAGCAGGGTGGCGGTTATGCTGATGCAAACACATTTCCTCATAACCGAGGTAGAGGAAGAGGTCGAGGATGAATCATCACATGTTTTACATGTGCGAAGGACGGACATAAAGCCGTGGATTGTCCAGACAGAAAGATGGACAAAGGAGAAGCTCACATCACAGAAGCGCAGAAGCGTGATGCTGAGAACGAAGATGCAGATAGCGGAAGATTGTTGGGGATGCATAAAATCCTTTTGACACCTGAGAAAGAGGTGGAAAGATCAGTGCAGAGGAGAAGACTGTTCAGGACAGCTTGCATAGCCAAGGACAGGAAATGCAAGGTCATAGTGGACAGCGGGAGCAACGATAATCTCGTTTCATCCGAGATGGTGGAAAAGCTGGAGCTGGAAACAACTAAGCACCCGAGCCCATATAAGGTCTCGTGGCTACAGAAAGGACATCAGGTAAGTGTCACTAAACAATGCTTAGTTAAATTCAAGATAGGGAATTATCATGATGAGATTCTGTGTGATGTTATTCCCATGGATGTGTGTCATATACTGTTGGGTAGACCATGGCAGTATGACCGAAATGTGGTTCATGATGGGAGGATGAACACATATACATTGGAGAAGGATGGGAGAACACACAGATTACTTCCGATAAAGGACAAAGAAGTGAAACCGGAAGTAACCAGCACAATACTTCTCATGACTGGAAAGGAGCTTCTCAATGAGATGGAGAAGAATAAAGATCCACAATTCTTTGTGGTTAGGAAAACGAGAATTGTCCTGACTAGCACAAGAGTGGACAACTTGCCAGGAGAGATTCAGGAACTGCTGGGAGAGTTCGTTGATATCATCATGGACGAACTACCTCATTCGTTGCCACCGATGAGGAGTGTAAGTCACGACATTGATCTCATTCCAGGAGAAAGTTTGCCAAATAAAGCTGCGTACAGGTTGACACCTCAGGAGAACGAGGAGGTCAAAAGGCAAGTGTAGGATTTGCTGGATAAAAGACTGGTCAGGAAAAGTCTTAGTCCATGTGATGTTTCGACAGTACTGAGTCCAAAGAAGGATGGAGGCTGGAGAATGTGTACAGACTCCAGGGCGATAAACAAGATCACCATCAGATACAGATTTCCACTGTTGAGAATGGATGATCTGATGGATTGCCTAAGTGGGGCAAATTATTTTTCAAAGATAGATTTGAGGAGCGGATATCATCATATCAGGATGAGAGAAGGAGATGAATGTAAGACAACATTCAAGACAAATGAAGGATTGTACGAATGGCTGGTCATGCCGTTTGGTTTGACAAACGCGCCGAGCACATTCATGAGGCTGATGAATGAAGTCCTGAGGGAAGTCATTGGAAAATTTGTGGTCGTGTATCTGGATGATATATTGATTTTCAGTAAGACCAAGGCTGAACACTTGAAACATTTGGCCATTGTGATGAGAAGGCTACAGTAGGAGAAGCTGCTGATCAATTTGAAAAAGTGCTTGTTCATGCAGACAGAACTCATTTATTTGGGTTTTGTAATCTCGGTGAATGAGTTGAAGATGGATCCTGAGAAGGTGAACGTGATAAAGAATTGGCCATCGCCGAGGAATGTTTTCGAGGTGAGGAGTTTCCATGGACTGGCTAGTTTCTACAGGAAATTCATTCAGAATTTTAGTGGAATTAGCACCGCGATGATGGACACAGTAAAGAAGCGACATAAAGTTTTTCATTGGACAACAGAGGCTGAAAGGAGCTTCAATATGTTGAATCGAAAGATCACAGAGCAACCGATTCTTGTGTTGCCTGACTTTTAGAAAACATTTCAGGTGAAGTGTGATGCTAATGGGTATGATGTTGGAGGGGTCTTGAGTCAGGATGACAGACCTGTTGCATATTTCAGCGAGAAGTTGGATGATGCAAAGCTGAAATACTCCACATATGATAAAGAGTTTTATGCCATCATACAGGCATTAAAGAAGTGGAGGCATTACTTGATACCCAAGGAATTTGTATTGTACAATGATAATCATGCATTGTAGTTTGTAAGTCAACAGGAAAAGTTGAATCAAAAGCATGCTAAATGGGTAGCGTACATGCAAAATTTCACATTTGTCATTAAACACATTTTAGGAACTGCTAACAAAGTGGTTGATGCTTTGAGCAGGAAATGTTTGTTGCTGTAGGAATTCAGAGTCAAGACATTGGGTTTTGAAAATCTGAAGGATATGTATGCAAGAGATACAGACTTCGGAGAAGCATACGAAGCAGCCGAGAACCCAGTTCTCAGGGATCAGAGTCCTTGGATAGATTACCTGATTCAGGATGGATTGTTGTTTAGGGGTAATCAGCTGTGCATTCTGAATTGCTCCATGAGGGAGAATTTGGTGAAGGAAAAACACAGTGGAGGCTTAGCAGGTCATTTTGGACATGACAAAACACTCACCAAGCTAAGTGAATCATATTTCTGGACGGGAATGCGTGCAGATATAAAAAGGTTTGTTGACAGATGTAGGATATGTCAACATTCGAAGGGCCAAAAGCAGAATGCTGGGTTTTATCAGCCATTGCCCATACCCGAGAGGCCATGGGAGGCAATTAGAATGGATTTTGTTCTGGGTTTACCGAGGACGCAGAGAGGAGTTGATTCCATATTTTTGGTGGTGGACAGGTTTTCTAAAATGGCACATTTCATACCGTGTCAGAAGATCAGCGATGCGACCCACATCGTGAACTTGTTTTTCAAAGAAATCGTTAGACTGCATGGATTGCCGAGAAGCATAGTCTCGGACAGGGATACGAAATTCATAGGTCATTTTTGGAGGACACTATGGAAGAAGCTGGGAACTAATTTGGCATTTAGTTCAGCATACCATCCATAGAAAGATGGACATACAGAAGTAGTGAACAGAAGTCTGGGGGATTTATTGAGAAGCTTGGTGACAGAGCACCACAGCAGTTGGGACCAGATATTGCCACAGGCAGAATTTGCGTACAACGATTCAGTGAACAGGAGTACAGGAAGAAGCCCATTCCAAATTTTGTATGGAACATAGCCGAGGGGAGTTTCTGAGCTCAGGGAGTCAGGACAGGCTGAAACTAGAAGCGCTTGTGCAGAATAATTCCCTGAGGCGATGGAGGAACTTCACACGAAGGTGAAGCAACGACTGCAGAAATCAAATCAAGAGTATAAGCACAGAGTCGATCAGTGGAAAAGGCAACTTTAGTTTGAATTTGGGGACATGGTTCTGGAACACCTAAGGAAAGAGAGGTTCCCAAGGGGAACATACAACAAGCTCAGGACGAAGAAAATTGGGCCGTGCAAAATCCTCAGGAAGTTTGGGGAGAATGCATATGAACTTGAGTTTCCAGAGGGCATCGGGATATCTCCGATATTCAATGTCTCGGATTTATACCCATACAGGGATAGGGAAGCAGGATTTGAGAGTGATGAAGAGCCAGACGTCCAGTGGCAGAAGAAGATGCCGATAGCTGAAAAGCCACAGATGGAGTGCATACTAGACAAGAGAGTAGGAAAGAAGACCAGGCGCAAGTAGTATTTTGAGTACCTCGTGAAATGGAAGAACCACCCAGTGGAGGATGCCAGCTGGGAGACAGAGGTAGTGATACAGAAACATGGTCACACCATACAGGAGCTCATGGACAGGAGCCCATGAAATATTTCAAGCTGAGGAGTATGATGCAGGAGCATCGACAACTCAGCAAGCGAGCTAGCGCGTGGAGTAGAAAAGACAGCTAGGTAGCACCGGCATCAAATTTTGAAAACAGCTTGGGATTGTTGCGCCGCACTTTCATGACGCCATTCATAAAGAAGTGCACTTGTATTGTATTGTAGATAGGAAGGCATTTAATAGTTTTAATGTTGGTAGATAGGAATTGATTGTAGATTTGATAGTTGTAGAATTTGAGAGGGAAAACGGAATATAGGCACCCTCCTTTGTACATTGTAACATTATTCATATTATCATAGAGAGAAAGTAGAGCAGAGCGGAGAACTTGTGGAGAGCCCTCATGTACAGATTGGATTAATAGAAAGAGTTTTTGATTCAATTTCATGACTGGTGTTGTTTCCTTTGTGTATGTGCTTATGTGCTTGTGAATGTTTGTCTTGTTTGTATGAAATTTCTTTGAATATGCTTTGCATGTGGTTTCAGAGGATTAATAGAAGTCTGAAAGAGATGAGAATGAGTTTCGATTATTTCTCTGTCTGAGCCAAGAAATTCCTGCATAGAGTGCAAATTGAATTCATCCGCATAGAGTGCGTTGATGAGGCTAGACATTTGAACTCTTATTCTCATCTGCCCATAAGTTGAATTGGGTTGGTAGAGCCATGCAGGTGAAGTGCAGGCCAAGGTTGGAGTCTCAGTAGCTAGTCTGAGAAAAGGAAGATAGAGATTACTGTGGCTGCGAGTGCACAGAGTCCGGGTGACTTCAACACTTTGAGAGCTGTTGGAGGTCGAGCACGTAGAGTGTGCGAAAGGTCTCAGAAGAAGTCAGAGGAATCAAACTCAGGAGGGATAGTTCCCGTCGTAAATACTGTGGGAACAGACCTAGGAGTAGTTCCAAACAGAACCGGAGCTTTGGAGCAGGAGAAATCCTCCAGGAGGAGAATCGACGGCCAGGGATCACTGTGGAGAGTCGCGAAATCTCACTGACTGTTAGATCTGAGAGGATCTGCGAGGAAGTAACCTGTAGGCGCATGAAGGATCAAAGCCTATCGGGGTTCGCCATTTGGCGGTTGAGGAGGTGAGGCGCAGACTCATTGAAATCGCGATTCACGGTTTCTTGAATCAACGGGAGTCAACGATCAGAGTAGGGACACGTGGTGCAAGATCCCGAGGAGTCAGAGAATCAAGGTTCGGCGTTCGGGGTTTCCGACAACAAGGAAAACTTGCATCGTGGATTCGCGACCCGCAAAATCTCGAGCTGACGTGGCAGCAAGGGATTTCGGGAGCTAGTGGAATAAAGGTGGTGTTGTATCGGGGAATCGGTACCTCGGTACTCAGGGTTTGAAAATACAGAGCGTTGATATCGGGAGTAGCAATATCCCGATAGGGAAGTCCCCGACGGAGGTGAACCGTTGACCCTTTGACCATCGGGGTTTGGGGTTTCAAATTGCACGAGAACGTGCACACAGGGTTCGCAATATCGCGAAGCCCTATTTCTCGAAGTGACTGCCAGGAGATCAAAAGAGTGTCCTGTGGGGAACAAGAAGTCCCGATATGGGATTTGAAGAGGGTTACATCTCTTCGGGCCAGTGAAGAGAAGATCCTGGTGAGAGCGGGTTGGACAGTGAGGGTCGCAACTTTGCGTCAACTTGTCTTCCTGTGAATGGTATTCTGGCATCATACATTTTTTACAAAAGCTTGAAGTTCCCCTTAAACTCAGTTTGACTCAAGCTCGATCTCTTAAGCTCAGAGATATCAAATTATACATTTATAATAATCTTATATATTGGAGAGACCCTGTTGGTTTGCTTCTCATATGTTTAGATAAAGAAGATTCTGTCGAAGTGACACATTAGTTTCATTCAGCTGTTTGCGGTGGTCATCATTACTGGAAGACTACTGCCCATAAAATCCTGGGGGATGGATATTATTGGCCTTTCCTCTTCTCAGATGTGTGTGCATTCGTCAAATCTTGCAACAAATGCCAAAGATTTACCGGTAAGCAATAGCTAAAATCTTTACCCTTGAGACCTATAGTGGTGAATGGCCCTTTTTAGCAGTGGGGTTTAGATTTTATAGGTGAGATAAATCCTTCATCCAGTGGTCAGCACAAGTGGATTTTGGTAGCCACAGATTATTTCACAAAGTGGATAGAGGCGATTCCCACCTGGAACGCTACACACCAGGTAGTCATGAAGTTTCTCTATGAAAATATTTTGAGCAGATTTGGTTTTCCCAAGAGGCTGGTAACAGATAATGCGACAATGTTTAAAGTAGAAGCATTGGTAGACATGTGTGAATCAATGGGCATCCAGCTAGTACACTCGAATCCCTATTACCCTCAAGGTAATGGCTTGGCTGAATCATCAAATAAGAGCTTGATCAAAATCATAAGAAAACTGTTAGAGGAAAATAAAAAGAATTGGGATTCCAAATTGAAATTTGCTCTGTGGGCAGACAGAGTAACTATTAAAAAATCCATGTTATTTTTCCTATTCAGTTAGTTTTTCCTGTGGCTAAGTTCTTTCAGGAAGAGTAGACCAAATCAAATGACATGGTTATAAGGATGCTTGATTTGGTGGAACTACAACAAGCTCGCGAACAGTTAGTGGACAGATCAGAAGCTCATCAGATCAAGATCAAAAAGACTTTTGACAGAAAGGTGAAGGTGGAAAGTTTTCAGATCAGTGACTGGGTTCTAAAATGGGATGCTCTTAGAAAGGAAAAAAGAAAGCATAAAAATTTCGATTCCTTGTGGACAATACCTTTTATGATTACTCAGGTGCAAAATAACAACACTTTCATTCTGCAGAATCTGGAAGGCGAAGAAATGTTTGGTGGCCCGGTAAACGGGTGATTTTTAAAACTCTATTTCGTCTAAGGCTGTGAAGCCTAGACATTGTAATGTTAGTCTTAGTTTTTATTTTTGAATAACTCCATGCCCAATGGAAACACTAGAAGATAGTTTAGTTTTTAGGTTCTTTTTTAGGATAGGCATTGATTCCATTTTCAAAATAAATCCTTGATCCAACCATTTTGAACAATTTATATATACACACGAATTTGTTTTTTTGAAAATGGAATATTTGTTTTGCTGTAAATATATTGAATTCAACATTGACCTATGCATAAAATAAGAAATGTACACATTTATATTTCATGAAAAATATATCGAGTTCAATCATTTAATCCATGTATTATTCAAGAGAAATATTTATTTACATGAATAGAGTCTCAAATTAATCAATTAGGTCACATATAAAATCAGAATATTACATCAAAATTCATTTAATATTAAAAACGAGAACAATGGAAATACGGTAGCCATAAAATTTGATAGTTGGTTGAGGTTGATCTTCAATCCAAAGCTAATCATAAGACTTCAACGACACCTCTCAACCAACGCTAGGGGTACTCTTCTTCCCCCTTAGCCCCCTAAGCCGCAAAGGGGTCACACACAGAAACCAGATCTCAATAGAACAAGATTTCCCTCATAAGGAGAGGCTTCCACCTATTGTACAAGCTTGTATCCCAATTTACACAATTAAACTTACTCAATAAAATTTTAACAACATTTCATTCATCCAACAATATGGTAATTTCTCTCTTCCTCACCATTCCTTTTATAAGAAATTTCACTTTGACACTTGTCATCTCATGCACAATTAGCTAATTTTTAATAATTTAATCATATATTATTCACCCCAACACATGTCATACTATCCCCAAGTTGCACATGTTTGATCCCTTGTTAATTTAAATAATTAAGCATTTTCCCTCACACCCATGATTAGTTCCCAGATTTCCTCCTAGCTGTCCGTGAGTTCCCCAAATTCTCTTTATTTGTTTCCCATCACTAATTTTCAGTTTGAATTTGATTAGGACTCTACTTCTAGTTAAGCTTAGAGTCTAGATTGACTTAGGATTCTAACTCCATGTTGACTACACATTCTCTCATGAAATGCTTTTGTTTTAATTAAAAAAATCATTTTTATTAATTCCATGCACACATTATGCACATGCATAAATTTTATTCGCATTCTCCCTTCACTAGAGTTTATTTAGTCTAAAATCCCTTAACCCATTTTACAATTTTACTAAGTCAAAACATCTAGGCTTAAACTTTTGATTATATTATTTAGTTTAGAACTAAATAATAATTTATACTTTCTTTTCTACAAGGTCTAAGTATTCAATTTATTTTCTAGGGTCCTCTACTTTTTTATTGACTCACATGTATTCATGCGACATTACCTTCAAGACACACCACCATGCTTCAAGGGTTCCACTCATCATTGACTTAGTTTGGAAGTTGTCTGACACTTGGATTCAATACTCCACTTGTTGACCTTGTCTGAGACTAAGGGATTATTTAGGAATACATAATATGCCTTATTACACGCCCCTCAAGAATCCTCATGAGAGATTGTCTCATTCTTCCCTCATGACATCATGAACCTCTCGGGACAAGGTAGTCATAACCTTTAATTCAGGTCACAACGAGAGTTCTAGTAGGCTGTGATAGGGACACTGCCACACCTATCCCTTATCCATCTAGTATTTGTGTATGACCCATTTACTCCATATGTGAGTTGGATTACCAAGAATAACCATGCATGCATCCACTGAAAAAGACATTATTAATAATTCATATACATGAAATCCATATTGAAATCATCATCAACAATATATGCATATAAATCAAGCACTCAAAACCAATGTAAAATTCCACTCCTTGACTCAATCCGGAGTCCAAGGAAGTTTTTCAATGTTATCATCATCCTCAACATGTCACATTTGTTGGACACTCAGGAAACCTCATCATAATACCTGGCAATTTTATACATTAATATAAATAACATATCAATTTCAATTATAAAGCATATCATAAACACATAAACCAAACTGATAATCATAATGTACCATGTTTTTAACCGTATTACTTGTTTGCAAGTATGTTCAAAGGATAAGTCAATGTACGAAAAAGTAAACAGTGGAACTGGATGTTACATACACCCCCTCTTGTTTTAAACTTTGTCCCGAAGTTTGTACAATCAAATAATGAAAGCAATAAATGTAGATGATATTAATCTATATATCAAACTATCAAAATGAATAATGAAATAAATGATGCATTTCATATGAGTCCTCCCAAGTAGCATAATGAGGACTATAATTCTCCCACTAGACCTTGACTTGATTGCCCAATTGATGCCATATTTGTATAGCGCATTGGACTAGTATGTGTATTGGCTATGCCATGAGAGCACCCTTTTCTGATACCTGCATTGAACTCATGTCAATAATGTGTGACAGATCTGAAATATAATGTCGTAAAAATGAAACATGAAATAGATTGTGGATACATCTCAAAGAATCAGGTAAGTCTAGTCGGTAATCCATGGGTCCTTTCCTTTCTACAAATTATAAAGGTCCCAAAAACCTTGGAGAGAGTTTAGAACCCTTTCCAAACTTAATTTAACTCGTATACGGCTTCACCTGCAAGAACAATTTATCACCAACCTCAAAATTGTAGTCTATACGATGCACATCTACATAAATTTTATGTCGGTCTTGTGCTTCTTTAATCCTTTTCCTTATGGATTGCATATAATATTCCATTTCCTAAATCACTTATGGTCCCACCAGGACCCTATCCTCTAGTCGACCATAACTTAGACGTGTCCTACATGGTTGTCTGTATAGAAACTCAAAATATACCATCCTTATCATACGATGATTACAATTGTTATACATAAATTCTACCAATGGTAAAAATTCTTCCCATAGTTTCTATTGATCCATCACATGCATTCGTAGCATATATTCTATAATTTGATTCATTCTTTTAGTTTTTCCATCTGTCTCAAGGTGATATGTTGTACTAAAATTTAATTGCGTTCCAAAAGCCCCTTGGAAACTAGTCCAAAAAATGTCCAATGAATACCAATCCTCTATGAAATATCATATTCCTTGGTACACCATGCAATATTACAATTCCGTTATCAAAATTTTCATCTATATCCAGTGCTTGATATGTCGTACAAGTTGGGATAAAATGCGCACTCTTTGTCAAAATGTTCACAACTACAAAAACATAATCATGTTTCCTTGCCATCAATAGAAACCCAACAATAAAATCCATCGATATAACTTCCCATTTTGATTCAAGAATCATATGTGGCTGTAATAATCCCGCTGGATGTCTATGTTCAACCTTCACTTTCTAACATTCTAGACATCTCACCATGTAGTTAACTACATCTTTATTCATTCCTTTCCAAAAGAATAATGTTTTAAGATCTTCCTTCATCTTCGTGATGCTAGGATTAGCCATATACACTGCTCGATGAGGTTTGTTCAAAATTAAGTTTCTCAATTCGTCATTTGGTGGTATATAGATTATTCCATTGTATCTTAGTAGTCAGTCACTATCAAAAAAATATCCCTCATATCTAGGTATCGTCACATTATCTTGTTTCATATTGTCGTTTACTTCCTTGTACCAGGCATCATCAATTTGTAATGCTAAAATATTTTCTCGAAGATTCGTCCTTAACAAAATTACTAAGAAAATGTGTGATCCACGACTCAATGCATATGCTACTCTGTTAACTGTTCCATTAATATACGTGATCTTAAAATGGTATTTGCTTAAAAGTTCTGACTAATGTCTTTGTCAAGCATTCAATTCACTTTGATTAAAAATATGTTGTAATCCACTGTGATCAATTTTTTCTTAATTTTCGTCCAATAAGATAATGTCTCCAAAATCTCAAGGCATAAACAATCACTAATGATTCCAAGACGTGCATAGCATAATTCGCTTCATGCCTTCTTAGTTTCCTTGAAATATATGTTATAACTCGACCTTCTTGCATTGATATTCCACTGAATTCTTCCTTTGACACATCTATGCATGCCAATAATTCCTTCTCCATATCCAAAATTTTCAATATCGATGTTGTTGTTAATAGTTATTTAAGCTTTTGAAATGCTTCCACTCACTACTATGACCATATGAATTTTTTTTTCTTCTGTAGTATACCTAGGGAGGTAATATGGGGCACCTATAGAGGTACCCAATGGGAATTTAGTTATGTGTTATTAGTGGAAGTCATTTAATATATGAGAATGCGGTCATTCAATGTAAGGTAGACTAGGCCCACTATATTAATAAATGCCCACTATGGTAGTTATATGTAATAAATGTGAGAAATCTCTCTAGAAGGTTCGTAGGAGATAGAGAGATCTATATAAAGAAGTGTAATAAATGTAATGAAATATAGTGAAGAATATTGTGATTGTACAAGAAAGGATTGCTTGAGGAGTGTTATCCTTCCTTAAGTATTAAGATATGGTGTTACCCTACCTCAAGGGTTTTGTCTACATTCTTGTTTTCATTGTTATTGTGAATGGTTTGGTTTTTATTATTGGTTTATTGTTGAGATTTATCTTCAGATATATTCAAGTACTTAACAAGTGGTACTAGAGAACTTTTACAAATTGCTAAGAACCCAAAACTTGAATAACAAATACACCAGAATAGATACAAGAATAATATATGAAAACAATCACCACACAAGATATATGGAACAATATAAAAAACCACCACTTTATTATATCAAAACCCCTGGGTGGGGTAACACCATATATTAATCCTTAAGGAAGGATAACACTTCTCAAGCAATTCTTTCTTATATAATCACAATATTTTGCACTATGTTTCATTACATTGCTTACACTTCTTTATATATCTTTCTATATCTCATGATTGAGGGGGGCAAATTTTTTATATTTTTTGGACTGTTTTTCCTTAAAATCTATGCCATTTTCAACCACCGACATGAGTTTTGGACTAATTTAACATCAGCGGATTTTTCAGCTTCTTGTTCAACTTTCACGCCTGTTTTCAGGAATTTTGTTATGTCATTTATTTTCTAACTATTTCAATCAGTTAGGGTTCCTAACTCTTCGGATTCCCCTTTGTATGCACTTGATCACAGTCCTTAAAAGGACCTCATTGTAAAGATTTATTTTTGTACCATTGATGAGACCTGTTGGTCGAAACTAGTTTGGTTTATACAAAATATTTTCTTTATGATATTATTTTCTCAATTACTATATATTTCACATAATATTCGTTGTGTCCTTTTATCTTTTGGGTCTTATGCATTTCCATATCTGGTTCAGTTTACTTTATTGTTTTGGTATCGCTAGCCTATTACACATTTGTTTAAACCTATTACCAATTGTAAAGGAGGTGTGTAAAGCAATAGAAGTTTTGGAAATTGTGCACTCATATACGTGTTGACCAATGTCAACCTCTTCACTAATATGGAGAGTACACCTCATATGATTTCAATATATTCTATAGAGAGGTCGAGATTAGAAGGGAGCTCACTACTCCCTACAATCCTCACCAAAATGGTGTAGCATAAAGAAAGAACCAATCCATTGAAGAATATATTAGGGAAATGATGAATGACCAGAATACATCCATATTTTTATGGGGAGAAGCATCTATGATAGTTTTATATGTTAAGAGTAGAATTCCTCATCATATATTGAAGAACATGACTCAAGAAGAAGCCTTGTCCAAAAAGAATCCAAGTGTTGAACACTTGAGGATATTTGGTTGCCCTCTCTATATTCATGTTCCCAAGGATAAAATAAAGAACTTGGAACCTTCAGGAAATAAGGGCATATGTTTTGTATATATTGAGTCATTAAAATTTTACATAATCTATGTCCCAGGTCAAGAGAAGGTTGAAATCAGTAGAGATGTGACTTTTCATGAAAATATTGGCTTCAGGAAATCTATAGAAGATTCCATGGATCCCAAATATGAAGAATAAAATGAAGGTCCCAAGAAAGAAACTACATGTTCTCCAGAACATCTCAATGTAGAACCTTTCACCTTTGAAGAAGCAGTCAAAAAGAAAGAATGGAAGAAAGCTATGGTAGAAGAATATCAATCCATCATGGAAAATGATGTACGAAAATTATTCCTAGACCTGAAGGAAAGTATGTAGTCACTTCAAAATTGGCTTACAAGATAAAACATGAATTAGATCGGAGTATCAATAAATACAAGGTGAGATTTGTGTCTAGAGGATTCTCCTAGAAGGAGGGCGAAGACTATGATGAGAATTGTTTTCTAGTTTTTAGAGACACCTCTATTTAATTATCATATTTCTTCCAACATCCATTGGTTGAATTTGACATAAAATGGATGTAAAGACCACTTTTCTAAATGGAGTAATTGAGGAAGAAGTATACATAGAGAAACCTCAAGGTTTTGAGGTACACTTGAGAGAAACACATGTATGAAGAAGGCCTTGTATGGAATCAAGAAAGATCCAAGAGCTTAGTATGCATGAATTGACAATTAATTAATGAGACTTGGATTTTCCAAGAGCTATGTTGATCCATATCCTTATTACAAGGTTGCGAACGATGCACCTATGACTCAGCTACCATATGTTAATGATTTGTTTCTGATAGGTGCAAAGCCTCTCATTATTCAGTGTAAGATGAAGTTATCCTCTAAATTTGATATGAAGGATATTGGTCTCATAGATTATTATTTGAGACTATAAATATGGCAGAAGCATGGTGAAATCTCTTTGGGGCAAGGGAAGTATGTTGTAAAGATCCTTTAGAATTTTGGGATGATGTATTTAAAATCCATGGAAACTCCCATGGTGAAAGATCCGAGGAATTTGAGAGAATCTAATTCTGATCCAATAGATTCATCCCCATACTAACAGTTTATTGGCTCATTGATGCATTTGATTAATACATGGTTGAAAAATTGCTTTGTTGAGAACATGTTGACTCAGTTCCAAGTGGAAATTAGACATGAGCAGTGGATAGATGAAAAGCACATTTTGAGATATCTTTGATGGATGCTAAATTATGGTTTGAGATATTCCTAAAACAATGACATACATATGCATGGATTTACTGGTTCAGATTGGGCATGGAGTACAGGTGACAGAAGAGTACTTCTGGTATATAATTCAGTTTTGTCTCTACTATGATATAATTCGATAGTAGAACATAGAAGTATGTTGCACTCAACATTGCAGAAGCAGAGTATATTGCAACTTGTGATGTTTGTAGGAAGAAATATGGCTCTGTAATCTAGTTTTGGACTATTTGATTAGGTGTTGGATTTGATTGTGATATATTGTGATAATTAGAGTTGTGTGAATCTTTCAAAGAACCTTGTGTTCCATGACAAGTCGAAGCACATTAAGATCAAGTATTATTTTTTTCGTGATAAAATCCATAGGGGAGAAGTGATTCTACAGTACATCTCCACCAATGAGAAGACAACTGATATTTTGATGAAGCCTATGTCCAAGATAAAGTTTGCATACTTGAGGCGCAAGCTGGGACTTGTGGGGATACCTCCCTTGGCTTAAAGGGAGAATACAACTTCCTCGATTGGGAGGGAATGATGATATATGGCATCCTGGATAGTTAGTGTGTTGGTGGACAGACATTCTCTAGGTGGAGAATGGTCCATGAAGAACATATTGCTGGTGGGAAGACATTCTTCCTATGGAGAATGGTATATGTCGACATATTATTGATGTACCATGGAGAACTATTTTCTTGGGGAATTTCTCGGAAAAATAGAATGGTCCAGGATAATTATTCTCCTAGGGATTTTCCTGGATAGATAAAATGGTCTGTCTCACTAAGTTCACAATAGTGACTAGAGTGGGGATATTGGTACATGACAAACATTTTCCCCGAGTTCACAGTAGTGGCCAGAGGGGGGAAAATGGTCTAGGACAATCATTCTTTTGGGACGTATGTTTGTATTAGAAGAATGGTTCTTATATCCCATGGCATGGATTTTAGCATCTCGGAGGACATCCATTCTTCTAGGACGTATGTCTCGATTAGAAGAATGGTCCTTGTAGCCCATTGCAGGGCTTTCAATATCTGTTGGGAAAATCATTCTTCTTGTGTTACAAGTAGTGACAAGGATAGGAAGTATGGTCCCTATATCACTTTGTTGAGTGAGTGACTTATGAAATACACTATGTTAAGTGCGCTAGGTTCAACACATGACTCATTCATCATCATTCCCGATTACTTAGGAATAGTATGGCCTCGAGAGATGATGTAGACGATGATATGATTTGATGTCAGGATATTGTTGTATTTCATGGTGATAGTTTGTGTAGATATTAGTTTATTGAAGTGGATACCGTGTTTCTATGGACAATAGCTATGTGCTACTATGGTGGATGTGTTTCACTGGTTGTGACTTTGTGTCACTAGATAGTAGTTGTGCGCTACTAGGAGTGGTTGTGTACCACTGGATAGAAATTGTGTGCTGCTATGGATTGACACTATTGTGATCTATTGGATGGAATTGTAGTAACTGTGTACTACTACATGATTTCCATGGAGACTAATAGTAGTGTTGAAGGTGTTTCCTAGGCTGGTGTGCCAACCAATAGTATTGGAGGTGATTTCCATCTATATGGAGAGTGATGATGATGCTCGTGACTTGATCTATGTGATCACGAGATAGCCTCTATGGATATCATGATGCTATCTGTATAAAGGTATGCAATATTATGTGAGCCTTTCCCATACCATGTGAAATGGATGGAAGGTTTTAATACCATTAGAGTTATTACCTCCCTAGCTAGGATGGAGTGTTAATATTATGGTAGTTGTGGGAGGTATTAATCTCCATGTGTAACCTTTTTTCTAGAATAGAATATTCTGTAAGTAAGAGAAACCCTAAAAAAATATGTAGAAACCCTAGGAGACAAGTCAACTTAGTATAATAAATAATATTAAATCATTACCCTCGAGAAAGAGAAGTCATCATAGATAGGTGAAAAGAAGAACTATAAATAGAAGGTGCTTGAGCTCATTTGTACACTCACTTCACTCACTCTCTCAAGTATCACAAGTATGGAGTTGCAGCTGTAAGAGAGGAATGGGGAATCTTTTGGGGTGATTATTGGTCTCTCTCTCTAGTGCTATCTAGCATAATATATGATCCCTCCATTCTAGTATCTCTTGGTGGTATTCTTGCTAACATTCTTGGTGGTATTTTGATATTCTTGGTGCTATTCTTGGTGGTATCCTAAGAAGTGAAAATCCAACTGCTACAGTTGAGTATTTTCCTTGTATTGTACTGTTGTTGCAATTGGATGGTGTTTTATGGTTCCATCTCATGCTATTTCTGAAGATAGGGTTTATTTGTTGGTTCTAGTATGGATTTCTAAAATCAATCTATCTAGAAAAGTTTAAGGTGCTTGAGGGTGGATGCATGCCTATGGTTGGGTGACAATAGTGATTTTTTCTATGGTAAAATGAGCAGATTGAAATATTCTAACAACTTGCACTATAGAGTGGATAGGCATGTCTGGATAGTATGATATGTTATATCTATCGTAAGTGAAATGCGTAGGATTGAGATGGTGATTTCATCAAGACTAATATAGAAACCAACCATTGTGGATGTAGCCCAAGGATTTGGTGAACCAATTTAAATATTGTGTCTAAATGTGTTGTCTTGATGTGATTTCTCATGGGTGTTATCTTTATGCATGATTAGCATTGATATGTTTACTATATGATTGATGCACAATAATAATGAATGATACAATGGGTGACTTATGTTGTAATCTATGTTATAAGTCTTTTGCACAATAGAGTTTGGTAACTAATCAAAGTGTTATCTCCTCAAATAAATTGGTGGATTTTTTTTGCTTTTTGAGGTGATAGGTCGTGATCTAAATTTTATTTCTAAATTTTTGTAAGTAGGTTAGAGAGTCTGTATTTTGAAAACAAGCTCAAAAGAAATTTTGATTTTGGTTCGGTCAAGAAAAAGTCAAAATATCAGGTTTTGGTGGTTTAGGCGAGCCTCCAATGTTCTCATTAACCACCGAAAGTCTTTTTTCTCGATAGTTAAGGGGTCGAAGCAAGACAGCGAGTAACCACCGAAAGTGTTTCAATGGGAAAGATTTAAAGCCCACGCTTTCGCATGAGCCAGCTGTCAAGTTGGCGCAATGATTAAAAATACAACCGCTGAAAGCTCACCATGGGGGAGGGTATGCACGTCCGTGGTGTCTATCTGAAAGGTTTGAAGCCCCTGTGTCTTATCAACCGCATTGGTCATTTCAAATCCATACACGGTGGTAATTTGCATGTATGACTGCACCGAGATACCCTCCATTTCAGTTGCAAGTACACTAGCCATCATGATTTGGTTATTCCTTCATTTGAAACCTCGATGAGTCATTATGAATCCTCGAGATTGCTGAAGATAACCATGAGCTTGCGATTTCATCAGCAAATCATATTTTCAAGAATCCTGATCCCACTTTCTATGGTGATTGTCAAAGTGTCATTAAGTCAAGCAAGCACTCTCGAGTTAAGTATTCCTGGTTGGGTTATCAGGTAAGCTCAGAATCTATTCTCTTTCAGTTTCAGAAATACAAATGCCACCAAAAATCTAAAGTTTCGACATATTCTCAGTCAAACGGTCGTTCGAAACTAGGTTGGTTTTCCGAACTCGGTTTGTGTCACCCTGTTCCACCGGTTTTTTATGAATGATATTCACTGTCTGCCTAATTTCTAGAGTCACTGTCTCCTGAGCATATAGCTTCCCATATTCATAGGAACATTGAACATTGACCCATGTCGAAAGCAGGCAAGACTTTGAGATCTGAGGTAGATGGAGTTTGTTTTTTAGAAGCTCACCCAGAGGTGGCCGAATTTTTCAAACATACTGGAGTTTTTGCATACTGTGAGAAATTAACCAAATTTCACCCACAGGTGGTTGAATCGTTTGTTATTTCCTATGATGGAAGGACAACTAAAGTTGGCAAGGAGGAAATTATCATTGATGAAGCATCCATTGTTGAGTACACAGGTTTACCCAGGTCGGGATACTGTTGGTTCAAGACTACCTCACCATAAAACATCGAATTCAAGTCATATTTGTTACCAGTGCATAAAGCTTTGACCTGGAAGAAGGATATTCCCATGTCTTATTTGGAACCAAAGTGGCAGTCCCTGCTGAAGGCAATTTTGGTGTACATTACTTGTGAGGGGCGGTACAACAGGGTAATGTTTTATCATTTTAAACTTCTGAATCATTTCACAGGCAGAGAGCCTATAAACCTGCCTTACTTCTTTCACAAAACCCTGATGAAGATGGCAAGACAAGTGAAATCCCAGCCTGCTAAGGTTATCAACAGATTATCACATCAAGGGATAATTACTCTTCTTGTGAGAGAATCTCTGCAGAGGAAACAAATTAAGTGGGGTTTATTTTTGTTTTGGAATGAATTTCAAATAGAAATACCACCAGAGGCAGAAACCAAGAAAGCTAAAGGCAGAAAAACTCCTACTCCAGAGAGCAGTCACAGGAAAAGGAAAGGAATCTCAATACCAAGAGATCCCATAAAATCATCCCCTAGAAAGAAGGAAGGAATCAAGAGGAAATTACAGTTTGAAGATAAACAATCTAAAAACCCTGCCACAACAAAAAACCTTCTAAATCTACCTTATAGTGATTCTGAATCAGAACAGGAGGTGGCAGAGACACATGATAACATGCAGATTGAACAGGATGCAGATTTTCGTTCAAATCTACCTTCACCAGGTCCTCCAGAGGCCCATAGGAAACTAGAAGAATAATCCTCCTCAAGCAGACCTAAAAGAGTTAGAACATAGAAAATCAACAAGCTCCTGCAGTAGGTTTATGAGATGGAAGTCCTAGAAAGGGTGATCAAAAAAGCCAATACAGATCTCACTGACAGAAATGTAGAACTGTTCCAAATGAATCAAACCCTCAAGGAGAAGAATGATAAAATTAAAGATAGAAACATGGTATTGATCAGAGAAAACATGAAGTTGTATAGACAGCTTAGGATCTTGAGGTTGAAGTTAAAGCAATTTCAATCACCAACAGAGGAGAAGACCGGATTGGAAACTTTGGCTAATTTAGCCACGACTATGATGGACACACCAGAACACCCCATACAGCCAGTAGAAGTTTGCAAGTCTGGAAGAACAAGGGCTGCCTCATCTAAGAAAACTTGAGCATCAAAAAAGGGATCCAAGGTGAGCATTTTTGCAAATTTTGAAATTTTCTCAAAGATGCATTTTCGGTGGTTTAGGCGAATAGGACGACTGTTCATTAACCACTGAAAGTTGTGCTTTCAGTAGTTGATCCACCCATAAGCTTTCCAAGTTAACCACCGAAGTCCTGTCATGTTCAGAATAATCAAGTTTTTGCATAGATCAAGGTTTTTTGAGTGGAAAAGGTTTGAAATATTTTCTAATGAACATCTGATGAATTATCAATACAAAGCCAACAGTTATTTTTGACAGATCGTTGAAAGAGAGGTGTTCTAAAGGTTTTTGATTTCTTTAGACAAGACAAGAAATCTGAACATTTTGCCATATCAACAGATTCGAATTTGCCTCTCTTGGAGAGTCACCATTTAGCCTTGGGAGGCTATCCTACACTTCACCAACAATCAAGTAGAGAGAATGACCATGAAATCTGGGATTGACCTCATTTTTGGGTATCATCCCACATATTTTACAGCTAAATTTTAAGTTACTATCTTTGGTATATTTGATCCTTGTTTTCAGGATCTCATAACTACTTTGTAAATCTATAAAGCTTAGGATAGAATATGAACCAAGGGTTCGATGTTGGGTTATATATGCTGCTACTGTAAATGTGACTTATTCTTAATATATTAAGCATTGCAAGCTTCCTTCATCTGTGTTGTCAGACTTTTTCTCTTCTGTTCTCTGATATATTATGAGTGAATGATTTCTTTATTGGCACTTATTCAATCTACATGTGACTGTCATCTCACTAATTGATTGATTAAGTTAAGAATCATAAGTTATCACCTTAGTTTTTAAACCCATTGTGCTTGTTTTTATATGAGTATAATCTGGTTCAATGGTTATCTTCTCTTCTATTTAATCAACCCTTGTCTGATTTCATTCCTAGAATGACTTGTGATATTTTATATCTCTAGATAGTCTTAAAGACACAGTCCAGTCCCTAGATATTCATCTTGATCCAAAAACACATCCATTATTAAGAAAATAGTTCCCAAAAGGAGTAAGTTACCAGGCATCTCCGAATTACAGCCTAGGAGAGTTTCCTGGAGTGATAACACAAAGGACATGAATAAATATATTATTCACAAGGTGGGTAAACAATAATGGATATGATGATAGCCTCACCTCCCCTCATCCCTACAGAAACTTGGTTCCTACAGTCTTGGTTGATTCCTTAGGTGAGACTTCACTTGCATGCAAGTGATGTTTAAAGGGTCGATATCTAAAGGGTTTTGTTGGTTGAATAAAATGAACCTAGAGTATTATAACTGTGCACAAACATAGAGATATGGGGAAAGAGGGAGAGCGGTAGAGAGGGATAGAAGGGGGAGAGAAAGAGAAAGGGGGAGACAAAAAGTGAGTGAACTAGTGATAAAGAGAGAAAGAGGGGTAGAGAGGGGTAGAGTGAGAGAGGGGGGAGAGATAGGG
>JZKD02S0259284.1:994763-1011162 GCA_000966675.3 Picea glauca
ATAGAGGGAAGGAAAGAGAAACTAGGAGATAAAGAGAGAGAGAGAGAGAGAGAGAGAGAGAGAGAGAGAGAGTGGGGGTGTTGGGTACAGGACCATTTTGTGGAAAATGCATGACATGGAGGAAATACAGTTGGTAGAAAGGCATGTGAGGCGCACATGCAAGAAGATGGGAAAGAAAGAGAACTGGAAGGAAAAGAAGTGGAAGAAAATGCACATGCAGAGGAGGAAAGCATGCAAGGAAAACATGCAAGAAGACATAACTAGGTTAGGGTTTTGGTAAGAGAATGTAACGACTGATGAGCTAGAAATAAATATAAATAGGCACCTAGGATGTCTAAGGGGGGATTGGGTTTTGATAGAGTTTTACTCGTGTGAGATGGAGTAACATTTTTGTAACACTTCTACCATATGACCAAATATTGTAAGTTGTTGATTTATAGAGTTTTAGGAGGGTATATATAGAGGGTTAGATAGTAGGCTGAGGAGCCTAGTGTGATCTAGTCTGCCTCATCATAGATCTCGACCCAATTGAGGATGAGTTGTAAAGCGCACGACGCTGTAGTTTTGGAACCACCATAATAAAAGAGCTTTTGAGCCAGATCTTTATGGACATAGCCCAAGAGGGGGTGAACCACAATAAAACTTATGTCATGTGATTAATTGGTTGCATCTGTTTTACTATTTATGAGTAGATGTTAGAATAACATATGAATGAATTAATGGATCCTATTATAGTACATGCATGAATGAGAATGGTTGTATATTGATTGAATGAGTAGATAGGAATCACAACGTGCAACTCATAGATCCCAATTTATTCCTAGGATGCAAGCACTTGAGTATTGCAGTCACCCATTAAGACTATCACAGGTGAGACTACGCAGTGCACTCTGTGCACTGCGTTGTCTTCTAGTTTACCAGGAGAGATGATAGTTTTAGAGTCTTTGTTGGATCCCTAGTAGACCTGAACTTGGGTCAATCATGTTAAATCTATAACTAATATAATCAACCAACAAATGGTTCCATTTTTTACTAGAACAACATAGGATTGAGTGGATGAGATCCGTTGAAGATCTTGTCAAAGAATGTTCGATCTATTGAAAAACTATTAAAAGAATGAAAGATCTGAAACCAAAGTGTCAAAAAGAATAAAAATGTAGGAGGGAATTCTTAAACCCTGGAGACCCACAAAAGAGTAAATAGATTGATGGTTGAAAACAAAGGAGATAGATTTTGTGAAACAAGATAACAAAAACCCTAGAGTAACACCACACAAATATCTTGAGAATTATGTGTTTACTGATCTGAAATTTGGTAGGATTTATAATGAAATGTGTTTAGTTTGTTATATACTTCTATTAAGATATTTTTCTATAAAAAAGGTGTAATGACAATGGATTCAGACAACTAAACTTCCTTGCATGCATGGGGGAAGGGGGGAAGCAGTAGCACTGACATAAAAAGGAGAAATGGAAGGAGAAGTGGATAAATGAAATAATGAGGACGCCTTGGACCCAATCATGATGGAAGAAAACCAAATCAAGTGGATCATGGAAACATATGGAAAGACGCATAGTGGAGTACCCTACCAATAAAAGGTGAACACAAATAAGAGAGCCATATCCATGAGGGAAGGCTTGGAAAGTGACAAAGAGGAGGTAGATGATCTTCAGGTTGTGGAGCAGATTGAGGAAATCCTACCACTAGAAAATTTGGGTCATTTTGCGATGGCTATTTTGAGACTCTTGCAACGTTATTTCATGGATATTGCGATGAATATTGAGTCTCTCAAACGTCGTTTCATGTGACTTGGAAATTTTGATGAACTTGAATTAACGTTGCACGAGTGACGACCATAGGGAACTTCTCACAATTGTGAAAAAAAAAGAAATATCATTGCCAACACGACAATATATACAAAATCAGAGAAACCAAATGTTCGTCGCTATTGCGATGACAACATGGTATATAGTGACGATTTCGCTATACAAATTATGTGGTTTATATAGCAAATTTTTTGCAGAATTTCTATTGTGCGTTGCAATTGCGACGACAATTTTCGTGGTCTATATAGAAAATTTGTCACATGATTTTTATTGTCGTTGAAATTGAGACGACCACTTTTCTTGGTTTATATAGAAAATTTGTTGTAGGATTTTTTATTGTCATCGAAATTGCATCGACAAATTTTCTTGGTTTATATAGAAAATTTGTTGTAGGATTTTTTATTGTTGTTGAAATTATGACAACAACTTTTCTTGGTTTATATAGGAAATTTGTTGCAGGATTTTTATGGTCATCGAAATTGCGACGACAAATTTTCTTGGTTTATATAGCAAATTTGTCGCAGGATTTTTATTGTCCTCAAAATTGCGACAACTTTTCTTAGTTTATATAGAAAATTCGCCGCAGGATTTCTGTTGTGCATCGAAATTGCGACAAAAAATATTTATTTAAAAACAAAAATTAAAAAATTATTTTTGGGAAAAAATATTTTTGGGCGAAATAAATAAAATTTTATTTTAGAGAAATATTGTGGGAATATTTAAAATTAAGGGTTTATTGGGGGAATATTTAAAACTAAGGGCCATTCCATTTATTGGGAATATTTAGAAATATCATTCTAAGTACACAGCTTGTGGGAATCTAGTTGGGCAAGGCCATTGTCTTCTTATTTCTTTAATGATTTATACACAAGGCTAATTTCCTTCCAAACTTACCTTTCTAACATTATTTTTTATGACTACATGAGAAATAGTTCACATTTAGGAAAAAAATCAATGTCATAGAGCGTTTATCCATATTAATTTTTAAACTACATGTTGCAGGTTGAATTATGTTAGAATATGAAAGATTGTGCTCGCTTTACCATTGACAATACCCTTGTCACCCAACCATAGGCCGAAGCCACCCTCCGAGCACCTTGACCTTGACAGAGAAAAGAATCATGGTAGCAATCCAATAGCCAAGAGAGGCTAATGCACCAAGCAAGAAGTAACCAAGCTAATCAGATAGTCCCACCCAATAACTGGCGCAACACCTTCCCCAGGACTTGCGCACGAAACTGTTGGACTACAGTGCGCATAAACTGCTCTCTGCAATTCTGAGAAGTGTGTCAAATGAGAGACAAGCACCCTGTATTTATAGTGATTCTGGTAGACTTACTAGGGCTGACTTATCCTTCTAGGTACTAATTGATTCATATTAATTATATTTCTGTGACCAACATCTTGTGTAGGGTTTCCTTCATTTCTTTTCTTCCTTCCAAAACATTCTAATCTTGTCAAAGTTCATAATAGAGATTCATACCTCCCGAAGCTACCATAATATCAACACTCCCACCTAGCTAGGGAGATATGTTCTTGAGGACAAACAGACCATTCAACTGGTAATATCATGAGAACCATCATTATTATCCAACTAGATAATCTCCTATGACAACTGGTACACTATCAATTTGATAGAACACAACTGTGTCTATCCATAGTAGTACACAACTACTCAAACCGTGACACATTGTCACAAACAATGGAACATATCCACCATAGAAGTATATATCTACTGTCTGGAGACATGCAGTCTCCATAACAATCATTTGATGATGACCTGAACAGAAAATATTGTTAAAATAAACTGAACCATCTAGGCCAATCTTTCACTCACATCTGTGAGATCTGAAAGAATATCTGCCCTCAGTATAGAACATCAACAATGGGCTATCTTCCCTATTCTTCTCAAACAAGGAAGAATGATTGTTTATAATTTCTAATCCTGGACCATTCCTCACCCTAGGCCATTCCTCTAACACTAGACAAAGTGTAACCTGGAGAGAATGAATCTGCCCTAAGGAATTTCAGTCCTTGATTATTGAGCCTAGACCATTCCCCACCCTGGGCCATTATTCCTACACTAATCAAAGTGAGCCCCGGAGAGAATGTATAAACCCTAAGGAATGAATTTCTGGACCATTTCCTCTATTAACCAAAAGGGGAAAAGACTATCCTATATCAACCTCCAAAATGGACCATTCCTCATGTTAACCACAATGAGAAATCGTTGTCCGGCGAGGCGGGCTAGTCTTCTTGAGTAACCCTCAAGAAGAGAGACTTCCCTACACCACTCCCCATGTTAACCACAATGGAAAGCTTTTGTCTATGATACATCAGCAATATGGACCATTTCACATGTTAACCACAATGGGAAATCGTTGTCCGTCAGAAATCTCAATCCACTTTCCAAATAGTTACGAATCTGTCCGAGCTGGACTATTTTTCAATCACAAAATAAATGTTTTCAATAATATTTTCAGTTCTCCCTCCCAACCTGGAGAGTCATTTCTTCCCTTTCAAATAAGGGAGTTATTTCCATGATCCCCATATTCTCTCATAAATATGAAAACTTTATTCTAGATACAGGTTTTGTCAGGATATCTGTTGTCTGCTCATCAGTGGGGATATACTCGATCTTTATCTCTTCTTCTTGGACTTTATCTAGAATAAAGTAGTATTTTATCTCAATGTGTTTTGACCTTTCATGAAACACATGATGTTATGATAATCTTATACAAATCTGATTATCACAATATATTATGGTCGATTCTAGAATCTGATAAAATAAATCGGAGATTAACTTCCTTACCCATATTACTTTTGTGCATGCTTCACATGATGCCATATACTTTTCTTCTGTTGTGCTAAGTGTGACAGACTTATGTTTCCTACTGCCCCAAGATATCATAGTAGAGCTCAAGATGAAACACATGCCTGAAGTTCTCTTTCTGTCTTCTACACTTCCTGCCCAATCTGAGTCTGTGAATCCATGAAGTTGTATATTGTTGGATGAGGTATATCTGAAACCATAGTTTATTGTTCCATGAATATATATTAATACATGCTTTGCAGTTATCCAATGCTCATGTCTTGGTTCCACCTGGAACTGGCTTAGTGTATTCACGACAAAGCAAATGTCTGGTCGAGTATTTACCAAATACATCAATGACCCAATTAGTTGTCGATATAGAGATGGATCTACTGGATTAGAATTTGGATCCTTTACTTTTATTATATCCACATTCATAGGAGTATCCATGGACTTACACTCAATCATTCCAAATTTCTGAAGGATCTTTATTGTGTACTTTCCTTGTCCAAGGAATACTTCACCACGCTTTTGCCATACTTCTAGTCCCAATTAATAATGCACGAGACCTAGATCTTTCATATCAAATTCAGAAGCTAATTCCTTCTTGCACTGGATGATGAGAGACTCTTCAATTGTTATGAATAGATTGTCAACATATAGTAGTAGGATTACAGGTGCATTTTCCAGGACTTTATAGTAAAGGTTTGGATTTGAATGTCTCTTAGAGAAACCAAGTCTTGTTAGATAGTTGTCCATTCTAGAATACCAAGCTCTTGGAGCTTGATTGAGTTCATATAGATATTTTTTTAATCTACAAATGTGAGTGTCTCTAGAATGTACCTCAAACCCTTGAGGTTGTTCAATATATACTTCTTCTTCAATATCTCCATTGAGGAAAGTTGTCTTTACATCCATCTATTGTAAGTTCCATACCATGGAAGAGGAAAGATATATGATATCTTTGATGGAAGTATATCTAGCCACCGGAGAAAATGTTTCATCATAATATTCTCACTCCTTCTGGGAGAAACCTCTAGCTACAAATCTTGCCTTGTATTTATCCACGCTTCCATCTGCTGCATGTTTGATCTTGTACACCCATTTTGAGGTTACCACCGATTTTTATTTAGGTCTTGGTACGATTTCCCATACCTCATTTTTCATAATGGATGCTATTCCTTCATAGTTTCTTTCCATTATCCCTTTTGAACTACTTCTTCAAATGTGGTAGGTTCTTCATCTAGAAGCTTCGTCATGTATGTTGCATAACTTGAGATCTTTTAGGTCTTTAACTCTTTTTGAATGTTCCTTCTGGAACCTTGAGTATTTCTGTGTCTTGTAAGGTAGTTTTAGCCAATATGGTCTTTTCTTGGTCTTAGGTATGATATCCGAGTCAATGTTTTCACATGGCTCCATAGGATGATCATGTAGTTCATTTTCATCATTTTTGTTTTCTGTGCTTTCTTCGTTAATTTCTTCAATCTCTTCTTCTTCTATAGTTTCTTCTATAGATTTTTTGAAGGCCATCTTCTCATTGAATGTTACATCTCTCCTGACTTCGATCTTGTGTTGTTCTGGAATATATATTCTATAAGGTTTGGATGAATCACTCTATCCCACGAATATCCCTTTCTTTCCTGAAGGTTTTAGTTTATTCCTCTTGTCCTTGGGAATGTGAGAGTAAATAGGACATCCAAATATTCTTAGATTTTCCACATTAGGTTTCTTACCTGATAAATCTTCTTCTGGTGTCATTTCCTTCAATATACGATGAGGACTTCTGTTCTTCACATGTATTGTTTTCATTGTTGCTTCTCCCCATAAGAACATGGATATACCTTGATCATTTAGTAAGGATTTTATGGTTTCTTCCATGGATTTGTTCTGTCTTTATGCTACACCATTTTGTTCAAGATTATGAGGAACAATCAGCTCCCTCCTAATCCTTTCCAATTTGTAGAATGCAATGAATTCCTTTGATGTGTATTCTCCACCATTATCGGTTCTTAGCATCTTGATCTTCTTATTAGTGAGGTTTTGTATTTCTACTTTGAACTCTTGAAACTTGTTGAATACTTAATCTTTTGTCTTTAGTAGATATAGCCAAGTCTTTCTTGAATAGTCATCTATTAAAATTATGTAGTAGGAAGATCCTCCTAGAGATTTTATTAGCATCGAACCAAAAACATCTAAGTGTATTAGATCTAGAATCTCCTTAGATCTATTGTTGTTTCCTGGGAATGGTTTCTTGATATTCTTCCCAAGAGCACATCCTTTGCAGATTCCTTCATGTGCAGGATGCAACTTTGGTATTCCTTCAACCATCCTTTTGAGCAAGGGTAATGCTTGATAGTTAATGTGAGCATACCTTCTGTGCCAAAGCTCATTGGGGTTGACTTCATTGTGTATAAGAGCTTCTTTATTTTATTCTAGTAGTCTATACAGATTTCCTTCACGACTTCCAATAACCCTAGCATTCTCTATGCTGGAGTCTTTATGCCATGATAACACCTTTCCATCCACAAAATCTATTATGTTTCCCTTGTCTTCTAGGAAATATATCGATACAAGATTCTTTTCTAAACCAGGTACATATAAACATTGCTTAGGTGAACATAGTTACCTATTTTCATTTTGATGGAGGCTTGTCCAAATCCTTCCATGGGGTAAGTGGTTTTGTCTCCAAGATCTACCTTGTACGACGTCTTCTTCTCATTTAGATTTAAGAGTCTAGCTTGATCTCCCATCATGTGCCTAGAATATCCACTATTGATTATCCATGTGTCATCTTCAATCATTCCAGTAAGTGTTGAGTAGTGTAAAAGACTGATCGTTTCACTCATGTCTTTGGTTGACTAGTAACTGGTCATGCCTTGATCCAAAACTTCAACTTCATCATTTCTATCTTCTGAGAGAGCCAAAAGGTGTGTTGAGTTAGGTCGCATCAAAATATCTACCTTTTTAGTGATATGCTCCACCACAAGGTGTTGGATCCAAGATTAGGGTTTCTGCAACTGCTTCTGCTAGTAACCCTAGCGACAGTGTCTTTGGAAGTTGCTCCTGCTAGTAACCCTAGCGACAATTCCTCAGCGAGCTCAGTATCCTAAAAGTTATGCTTCCTTCCAGAAATTAGACTGAATGAAGGAGGTGTGGGCCCATAACCTATTATAATATGAAAGATTATGCTCATTTTACCATTGACAATACCCTTGTCACCCAACCATAGGCCGAAGCCACCCTTCGAGCACCTTGACCTTCACAAAGAAAAGAATCATGGTAGAAATACAATAGCTAAGAGAGTCTAATGCACCAAGCAATAAGTAACCAAGATGATTATATAGTCCCACCCAAGAACTAGCGTAGCACCTTCCCCAGGACTTACATACAAAATTGTTGGACTGTAGTGCGCAAAAACTGCTCTCTACAATTCTAAGAAGTGTGTCAAATGAGAGACTGGTACCCTGCATTTATAGTGATTCTAGCGGACTTACTAGGGACAAATTCTCCTTATGGGTACTAATTAATTCATATTAATTATATTTCTCCAGCTGACATCTTGTCTAGGGTTTCCTTCATTTCTTTGCTTCCTTCTGGAACATTCTAATCTTGTCAAAGGTCACAATAGAGGTTCATACCTCCCAAATCTACCATAATATCAACAAATTATCCATGACAAACAAACATGTTTTTAAATGGCATGTTGCAGGGGGGATCACAACATCCCCTCTTTACCTACCAACCAAACAAATCTTGAATCTTTGTTGAGAATCACAACACCCTTTCTTTACCCATCAACTAACCAAACCTAGTTAACATGGGATATTATTTAATTATATATTATGTATATAAACACCTTTTTTTTCTAGGAAGAGAATTAAATTTTGATACTACAATGAGTTTGAGACTAGCATTGGAGAGTGAGGAGTTTTACCTTTGGTCAATGTTCGTATCTTATAGACTTCACCTAATACTTTGATCAAGTTCCACTTCCATTTCCATTGTTTGACCTCTATTAAAAGACCAAAAGGAGCTTTCTAGTTATATTATCTCTAGTCATTGAAAGGATACAAGTTGATATTTGAAAGAGAACTAAAAAATACAAGGATATATGATAGGGTGTAATCTATATGTATAATGAGGTCATCTTTTTGCAACTATTCAAAATAATGGGAGGAGAAATTGAGATCGTAGATATCAAATGCTAACATTACATAATCCAAGTGCAGTAGGGGTATTTGAGGGTGTTGAATCCATTTTTCTAGTAAAAACAACAAATTCATCAATCCAAAATTGCAATTTCAACAAAGATTGCCTAGATAGAATCTAGTGAGGGACAATCACAAAAGGTCAAAATCATTTAACATTTATCCTTCTTCTATAATTTGGTAGCCTCTAATTTACCATATGTTGAACTTGAAATATCCTTTGTTATTGGAAGGGAATACTTCTCTATAACTAATTTAGTAAAACATTGACCTAACAACTTAATCAAGACGATAAAAATCTTAATGAAATAGAAGGATATATCCATCATACGTTTGTGTGATACCGCATCTAATAAAATAATTGAATGAGCCAAAATAATGTTGGATAGAAAAAGAGATATATATGCTAAGAGGGAGGCTTACTTGTAAGGCTTAATTCATGTTCTTTTTAAGGTTGTTTAGTTGAATCAATTAAATTGTGATTTAGCAATGAATGAGTCAAAACCTACCATAACTAGCACAACTGGAACCCTTAATTCATTGTGGTATAAATTTTCCTTGTAAATCCTTGAAGCAATACATCCTAGTATTTTGATCCCCCTCACCAAATATGGTTATTATAAATGAAAATGAAAATTGAACGTGTCCAAGGTACCATAACCACCTAAGAGTTCCAAACATTCAAAATATTGTATTGAATTTAAGAGGGGCATTGCCATCAAGATCATCTTAACTATCATCGTCATTATATGACTATAACCTAGTTCATGTATAAATGAAGTCATTTAATATTAGTAACCCCACCCTAAAATGTTTCTAATTACAATGATAAAATCACCACTAAGACATCAACAATATACTAGCAAACCCCAAAACCTACTTGGAATAACCTACACTTTGATGGTGCTTCATAGGGATTGATAATAAATGATGGTGTCATCCAAGACAACCAAAGGGTGCATTTGGAATTGGCATACTTTGGTTACATGTGCAATAAAAGGTAACAACGAGGCTAAGCTCAAAACCTATTGCAGGATTTCAACTTAGCAAGGGATCATCTACAAATACAATATGTTCTAAAAGCACTTTCAATAGGTGTGTATTAGGATGGAAACAGATGCATTTTCAATTTCAGCTATATTTGATTGAAATGAGTTACTTTCATTATATGTATTATTGGATTTGAGAAAAGGAGGCAATGTCAGAGGATACTCCAAATATTTCTCAAGGATTTGTACTTCTTCACAAGCTGAGTATTCCCTTCTACAAAGTGAACATGGATATAGTTTCTAGAAGAGCTTGCACATAAACCTCATAAAATATTTCATGAGGTGGAATCTTATATCTTGTGTTGAAATATTACATGGACTCCGCATCTTTCATGTACATTGCACAAAACTCCTACATTTTCAGCCACATGATAAGATTCACCATAAGAATTTTTTAATGTTTATTTGAATTAAAACCAACTATGGATTTTTCAAATTGGTCGGATATTATACCAATCCCACACTTTTCCTTCAAAATTGAGTGGAAAGAACCTACAAAAAACATCTTCATGAATTTTTTTATGTAAACATAATCTTTCATTCATAATTTATAATATGCTAAAATGTGGTAGTGTTTCCTTCACAATTAAACTTCGACAAGAGATTTTATACCATTCTTGGGAGTTCATATAAAGGCCCTTGCAATCTCGATGAATAATGAGAAATAAATGCAAACAACATGTATCTCTACACAAGCTACCTTGTCATCCACTCTTCTTCTAGCACCAAAATGTTGGCATGGGAAAATTTTCTATGACAACCTCACAGGTTCACTAGGAAAAAGGGACAAATTAGACCTTCCACTATTAAAACTGGTGAACCCTTTCGTTATAGCTCAATTGTCATAATCTTGTTTCTTATTAAATAAATAAATGCAACTATCAAGCAAGCAAAATTGAAAATTAAATGAAATCTACTCCAATCATGTGGGAGTGATTTTAATAACTAATCAACATGAAACAAAAATATAGGTACAAAGAGTAGGTAGAATAGTCCACCAACTATGGAATAAACACCAAAACCAAGGAAAACTCTAAGAATCTAGAATAGACTACAGATCACCCAGAGCTTGCCTACTTCATGTCAACTTTGATGTAAAACAAAGGGATAATTACAAAACATCAGGAGAATAGTCCACCAATTGTCATTTATACAAAACTCCTAGGGAAAACTCCAAGGACTAAGGATAGCCTACAAAACACAAAAATCACACTTTCTTTACATCAAGTTGTTAGCATGTGAAAGATAACTGAGTGATAAGAAAGAAACAAGAAAATAATCCACATGATACAATGTTACAACCCACAAGCACCAAGATACCTAGGAGAGTAGAGAATAGCCCACAACTAATCATATATCTAAACAACATAAAGAACTTGGCTGACAATGGCTTATGTATTCACATAAGAAGATAACTTACATTACAAAGAAAAATACCCCTACAAATGTGTACACGATTTTCCTTTATACAAAATAGGGAGAATCTTAGACCTTCTGAATTAATTTTAACCTACCAACTGACCCTTTGTATCCTAAGTGACTCTCCACATTCTCTCTCTTGAAATGTCTTTTTATGACTAAAAAATAAAATTAACTAATAATCAAGTTGGTCATATTTGAAGTATAAAAATTGAGGTGGGTGAATATTTAACTCAACATATTATCATGTACATTAACCATACTCTCAACCCTTTCCCTATGAATATCCAACAAAAGTTTCATTTTCAACATCTTGTTGGACAATTCATTATATGCTCATCTTGGTCTTTCAAATTGCTTAACAATGAGCACCTTGCAACTTTCTAGGACTACCTCATTGATATCAAGGATTTTATTGGCATTAAGTTTCCTTGATTCCATGCTCTAAACAACCCTTTCTCTACTCTTTACCAACACTGCACTCCACTATGGAACCATTTTTCTACTCTTTACTGACACTTACCTCGAATATTCTTTGCCCATCACATAGTTGAAGATAGTCATTATGGCTTGTGACCAAATTCTCTTTTGAACATCCCTTGGTAATTGGGCATTCATATTCTTAGGATTTGGACGTCATCTAGCTCAACTTTTTTTACGTCACTGATTCCTAACTCCTCTTTTGGTAGATTAACCATTGAGATTTCATTTTCAATATTGGAGATTTCCTTTAGCTACTCAGTGGTTGTGATAAAAATGGTGCCAAACGTTACAAAGGGATTGATTGATGTACTTGGATCCACTAGGGTTGGAGAAAAGAAAACTTAAGTGTGCTTCATTCTTCTATCTTCTACCTTTTCATAATCCAAATCTCTCCTATATAGCTCCTCTTGCTCATGCTCCCAATGACACAATCTGTAAACTAAGGATTGAGATACAAAGCATTTCTCAATGGCCACTTGATTAGGATCATTTACTTTGATCATGTATATGAGAATATTGTATGTTTTATATTCCAAGGGTAATTTATCCCCAACAACCACATCAAATATTTGATAACTATTGATTTTTAGTGGCAACTTTGGCCAAAGCTCTTTCTTGTTCTTTTTTATTGTTTTTGTTGCCCCAATGTAGTATAGATTAAAAGGTTACCTAGTATTGGAAGATAAATCAAATAGACACATTATTTGGAAGTGTGTGTGGAGTAATTAATGTCCCATATATCCTAATATAATAGAATCTCTCTAGTAAGTACCAATAATTAATTTTCTTCAACACTTCAATGGACTATGGTGAAAAGCATAACAACTTCTCACCATAGATTTTTTCATACAAGGGAGCCAAAACAAAGTCAAATATAATGGAGTACTTTTGCATGGATTATCCACAAGCCTTGGAAATAATCATGTACAAGTGAAAAGGAAGGCTACTAGGTGGGCTTGAAACAAGAGAACTTTTAGCTCACACATACACAATACATAAGATAAGACGCCATGTAAAACTCAAGTGCACCACTATATAAGGGAGTTTTAGCCTTTGGAATACATTGTGCAAGAATATTAGATATGAATTCTACCTAATAAATATCATCCCATGCTTGAGCACCCCATGCATAATCAAAATCCATCTTAACCATATGTATCTAGTGCCTCATCTACCATACAAGAGGTTCAAGAGAATTGCTAAGGCTTGGAGTTCCATTTGCAATTTTTTTATTAAGTGTACCTTACTTGTGGTAGTTTGGAATGGATTAACTAAAAACCACCATGCCTTCACAATGTTATAAACATCATGAATTTTTCTAAAAAAATTCAACCACCAAAGGCTTATTGACATTGTGGGAGGTGAGAACTCATACATCCTTTGAAGAGTATCAATGCCATATTTATCGATTATGTCATCTCTCTATCATTTCAATGTTCAACTTGTTACATCCGCATTCTCAATCAAGGTATTTAGCATGTTTATGCATGGAAACAATTCCTCTTTGTATCCCACCTTGTGGAATCACAAGACCTTAACATTGAAATACTTGGGTTCCTGTCCTTGGCTTATTTTTTTGCTCGCAATGATTTGTGGAAGGTTCAACATCATTGTATATATCATAGAGGAATGAATAAGTAGGATTTGAGGCAATGTTGAGTAGAAACACCATGTCCATGAAAAAATTAAAAGACACAATGAAAGGTCTTTCTTGCATTCTCACATCTTGAATCAAGGAGTATTGAATCAATATATACCAAGTCTTATAAGAGAAGTTGAAATTATCATTAAGTGTATAACAAAATTACATTCACAGATATACATGCCATAGAAATAGCCTTCTGTATATTATCAGATGAAAATGTACCCATAATGTCAATGCATTATATGCATCATTACATGTTCAGCTATATAATGTACATCTAATTGTATTATAAAATTATTGCATGACATCATGAATTTCTTTTAGTCTTCTTTTGTTCTTTCCAGGTCTTAAGTAATTCATCCATCTCCATGTCTTTGTTTATTGGGTTCTCTTAAGCAGTTGATGTTGTTTCAGTCCTTTCACACTGAGTACGTATGGTTTCGTACCCACAACGTGGATGCTGGTGTGAGGGACCATCACCTAAAAAAATAAAAAATATTAAATTTATATGGCCAATTTTTAAATATCATTGAAGTAGTTCATTAATATTAAAAAAAAACTCTGCAATGTAATTATTTACCTGGTCCTCTAGTCGGCACCATTAGAATAGCTTTCAGCCTGTTCACCTGATCTTCAAGTCGAGGAGGATCAACTATGACATTCTTTTCCATTGAAATGTCAAAATTTATAAGTACAAAATTATTAAGTATATCATTAATATATAGACATTTTAACATCATGGGCCTCAGTCACAGGAACATCTTGGGGTTGCACCTCACTGGGATGGGGATGTTGGGGAGCACCATGATCTTCTGGCTGCATTGTACTATCAACACTCTATTGTCCAGTACTAATGGTTTCATTGATAGTGTTGCTCCCCTGATTAAAACAAAATAAGACATTAAATTTTGGATGATATCAAACATCTATGTATTTTATAAGTAACGAAAGGTTAATGTGCATTGATTTTTATTTATTGTATCCTGCAAATTGGATCTTGGGGTCTACCCCATGCTTTTCCTAGGATCAACCACGACTTTATAACTATACTTGTAAGCAAGTTGGAGGTATTCCTCCGTGGTTTTAGTTCTGAATTCATCACCCTGCATTGCATAAGGGTATGTTTTTTTAATGTTTTTGGCTACAATTACCTTAAAGTTGTAAGGTGATACAAATAATATTCTTAAGATGTTTGGGTACTTATGATTCATGACTGTAATCTCGAGTAGTCGCCTTGTCCTAGCTTATATTTGCCATGTTTGGAAATCCTTGCTTTGGTTTCCTTTGAAGTGTCAGGCAACCTATCATCAAAATTTTCAAGTATGTTATATATAACCACACTTTAATTTAGATTTGAAGAAAAACAAAGCTGGTATTGAATTCAAAAAATTGTAATTTACCTTGGTGTACCAGTTATTTGTTCTCCTGATTTTTTCAAAATCTTCTCTTTTGCATCATGAATGATCTCCTTCCATTCCCTCTCTGGAATTGAGAGAGGACACTCATACCTAGGATTTCCTTCCAAGCTTCGTCTATAAACATCCCACGTATATTTTAAATATTCACCCACTGCAGATGTCACCTCTTTTTTATTGAATGTGTCTACTCCAAAGAGGCCTTCAAGATAATCCATATGTTCCTTTTTGTGGTTGGAATTCTGAAAATTCCACCGCATGCATAAGGTTTCCCCAAAAATAGACAAGGTCTTGCTCTCTAGGTGCCTATACAAAAGGTCGTTTCCTACACACAAAAAGATATGATCATTAATTTAAAGTTAATAATCTAGATGATTTTTGTATGAGGACAACACTAAACGATTAAAATATCAATTAAAACTACCTGGGAGTCTTGATCATTTTAATGGAAGTCCATTATCGTCGACCAAAAATGTGCATGGAAGGGTCCCCGTGTGTGTCACACATCTAGCTCCAGGAAATGCAACCATCTCAACCACATCACTATGATCCTCATCTTTTCCACCATCTCTAGACTTTGATCGAGGCGTGGATGCCTGGAAGTGCATGTCATGGCTCCTATCTAAATTAGGTGTGGAAGATGGATAAGTAAATAGTTCTCTAGAAACTGTATGACTGTCTGCATCAAGACTACGTAGTGTCTCTATAGCGCCACTACAGGCTCCAAAAATTCCTTTATAAAAAAGAAAATGTTTTTTAGTGAGATAATGTAAAAGTTAAAGAACAAAGTATCATAATAGAACATATGAGTACATTAAAAAAAACACTTTCAATTATGGTTATTACCTTATATGTGTTAAGTTGTGACATAAGGAGCTTGATCTTTGCTTTGACATCGGGAGCTTGTTCTAGATGATCTAACAAGGTAGCAAGTTCCTTCTTAGCTTTAATGATCTTTTTTTTTTATTAAGACCATCGGATCAACACATGAATAAAACCCCTCTTTATCGGTGGAATCATGATCCACATGGCACGTGGACTACATATAATTTCAACAAAAACAATGTTATTTCAATAAAACTATATAAGAAAATAATAAAAACAACATAAAATGAAAGTGGAAATTGATAATCATTTACATGTTCTATAGCTATCCCTTTTCCATGATCATCTTGCCACATTATAATATAATTAGAACCCCCAAATATTTAAAAAATTGTTAATGATAACAAAAAACCAATGTTATATATAATATTTACAACAATGTTAAAGATAATAAAAAAATATAATGCAATAAGTAGAGGTTTATTAAAGAGGTGTTGAATAAGAATCTGCACACTATTAGTCAATGTTTCTATTCTATTAAAATGGTAATCCACTAATAAATCTTCCTCGGGAGCTATCCTTTTTATTGCACACAAGACTATCTGATTCTCTTCACGTCCCTCATATATGCAATTTGGTTGTTTGTTTGTTGTCCTGGGTCGTGTGTTCTTTATAAACCCTATGATATTGTCGGAATCTTTAGGCCTTCCATCAATA
>JZKD02S0259285.1:24735-36105 GCA_000966675.3 Picea glauca
CAAACCATGATATTAAAGACATAGCAATTTTTTTGGAACTTGCGTCGGGTGAATACTTGGAAATGAGGATAGATCCAGTGAAGAACCAAGAAATACCTTTTCCAAAGGTATGGGCCAGAGGGTTGGAATTCTTTGGCATACTAAATATTTTTGACATTCCACATTTGGGTAGGAGCCAAGAGGTGAATTCATGTTTCAAGATGTTGCTAACCTATGTGCATGGCAGTTACTTATGGTTGGACAAGATAATTTCCATAGACACGGACATCATTTCATGAATCATAGGATTACTGACACAAGGGGAAGATCCAACATTGTTGTTTGCAAAAAGGAAAAATGACAGGGCTCTGTAAGAGTCAATGCGAGAGAAATTTTACATAGTCATAGGGGTGGGTGGGTTGGACGTACCAAGTGTATGTGACCCAACAATCAGAATTGCGACACAAGCACTGGCCTGCAAGTTTCTCATAAAATGTAGGAAATATTAAGTGTCTGCATGTGTGATAGCTATGGTGGAAAAGTGTGTCAAAGGGGTATCGATGAGATGGGCACCATTTCTACTAAATTTATTTCTCATTGATTGTGTAGAATCACAAGACAGAGCCATGAAATTTCATTATTCCTCGTTGTTGATTCTGATTGTGTTCATAGAGTGGGATGAGACAGAAGATGCATAGTTCTTGGGACTAATAGGTAAGTCATGTTTATTTTCTAAGTACCATAACTTCGGGTACATGAAGAACAAGAGAAAATAGATAGAAACCAATGTTGAGCTCTTCATTTATAACGAAAGGATTAGGGACTATATCTAGAATACACAATGCATTTCACCAAATCTTGTAGAGGCTTACACACCAATTGCATGATTTCGGGAAGACTGTCATCACATCTATGTACAAGTAAAGAAGGACCTGAGGGAGGAATGGGTCCAAAAAAAGTACAAAGTCATAGAGGAAGACATCCAACTAATTATTCATGATAAGGAACCAGATTGGAATATTCATGTGAACAAAATAGATACAGAGCACCATGACAATGAATAAGAAGAACAAATAAATGGTCAAGGAAATGAGAAAGGAAATGGCGCAGAGGATGCGCAGGAGACATTACCAAAAGAAGGGGAAAATAGGAAATATGGGGGTAATGAGACAAAAACATATGCTCGGAAGAAGAGGAAAGGCCATAACCAACCAACTATCTACACTTTGACAGATGATGTTATTGATAGGATTGGATACCAAGTGAGAGATGTTGTAGAAGAGACCTCTCAGCTAGCATCACATAAACAAAAAGAACTACTCCAAAAGGCGTAGGAACGGGAAACAACATTACAACAAATATTTGAGGTAGTAAGGATAACACCAGTGCAAAGATCGAGTGAAGGAACAACAATAAGCACGACTGGGGAAGCATAGGCCACCATTTCATACTGGTTAGAAATAACAATAATGCACAAAGTTTTTAATATATCTCCATATTAAATTGAGTTCCCCAAGCCAGAGATGTAGGAGAAGGAATGAGTACTAAGTCACATGAAGTTAGTTGTTTCACAAATTCCCATGGGAGAACTCCAAGGCTTAGATACAGGTATTGAGCAGAAAATATAGTTCTGCACAGATTCAACATCACAGGAGTTGGATAAGGTAATGATGGATAAGTCATCACTGTCGAAGGATTACATGACAGTTATGAAGGAGAAGAACAAGGCTGATCAAAATGAAAAGAGGATATTGAAGGAGAAGGATGAGGTTGAGCAACAACCAAAGAGGATACAACATGTTTTATACAAACTATATAAGGATATTATAGAGGTGTCGATGGTGGTAGAAGCCACACTAGAGGAACAAGTATTCAAAATCAGTGAAGTCATTCAAGGCTTATGCACCATAATCAAAGAGTTAGAAGTGTGGACTACACTAGAAGGAACAAAGAGAAAGAACATGCATAACCTCAGTAACAAGAATTAAGATGTTGGATGAAGAGTGTGAAAAGTTATGTAAAGAAAGCAAGAAACTTTGAACAAAGTTGACGGAGGATCTGACGATGAAGGATTTCGAGGAAAGGTTAAGGAATGAACGGGAGAAGGCATAGAAGGCTATGGATAATACAAAAATGTTGTCACCATATAAGCACATGGAAGCCATCTTGGCAAACATGCAGTCATAAAATGATATAGAACAATTGAGGGAAAAACAAAATTTTCCCGCATAGCGAATGGTACCCCTGTAGGATGAAGCACTCATGGTCGTAGGGGCATTGGAATCTACATAAGGAATGGTGAAGAAAGAAACAAAAGACAACGAGGAGAAGTTCATGAACCTGAATGGGTGGGAAGTAGAGGATATTTTGGATAAAGAAGGCGAGGTAAAGAAGGAAGTCGCTACAGCAAGAGAAACACTCCAAAAGTTCATGGAGGAATGGAAGGGCATAACACAAAAATATTAAGTGGCTCGAGACGAGCCACGAGTGAGTGTTGGGGGCCTGTTGGAAAGGAAGGTTGAATAAATAACTTTGAGGAGTTCGTTTGAAAGCAGAAAAGGGAGCAATTTGCAGGGTCAAATAGGAAGTCAGATCAGTTCGTGCTAAAGAAAGAAAAGCAACATGCAAGCAAAAAGGAAGGAAAACAAACATGTAGGAAGAAAGGAAATAAAAATAGCATGCAGGCACGAAGATAGGAAAAACACGCATGAACTATGTGTTTTCATGAGTTGTAATGAGTCCTAATGAGTTTTCATAGGGTTTTGGGATAAAATAGTAGGGCTGTGAACGGGTTGGGGAGAATAAGTTGTTGAATAATAGGTTGTTGTTGCTCAGGCAGAGAGAATAGGCTGATAATGAGAGAGATTCTATGTCGGAACATTTAGGGGAGATTTTGCAGAGAGAGGCTTGCAATGTAGAGCGGCTAGGAAGGATGGGGAATGATATCATCATGTATCCATTGTAGCGCAGTGTGCAAGCCTGAGATGAATTTCACGAAGAATAATAAAGGATCCTGACATTGTGGACATATCCCAATGATTGGGTGAACCATGTTAAATTTTGTGTCTAACTGTGTCTTGTTTATGATTTCTCATGGATATTTCGGTCATTCATGATTCGATCTACCCTTGTTTTTTATATGAGTGATTCACAATAATTATGAATGGTCTATGTCACAATCTACATTATAATGGTGTTGTATAATAGATTTTACTAATTAATCAAGAGATACGAGACACCAAATATTGTGCATAGCGTATATAAGTATCAATGAATATGTTGATGAACTCACATCCGCTCATCTCTATAAAAATTGGTTCCTTCAGTTGTAACACACCCATGATGGAGCGTAATTTTTTTTTCTTTTTTTAATGTACAGATTCTCCATCCAGGATTTCTAATTTGGAAAGTCCGAGACTTAGCCCGACCCTCCAATCAATATTCTTTGGTTCTATAATTCAAACAAGACTTTGAGACCTTGATAGTCTCACCTCTTAATCAAACACGGGCCCTTTCGGCCTCTGGTGTAGGTCTTATGATACCCGCGACCTTCTCCTTTGTGCTTCAACGAAGTCTCGGTGTTGGTGTTAGCACCTTTTCTCCTGAAGACCATTGCATATGACTGTAGGTTATGACCGAATGCCAATTACTTGATTGTGGGTGTGAACAAGAGTGGTTTGGAACCAAACTTATTTTCGCCCCGCAATTCACCACGAGCCACCACGTGTCCTTTTGTCAATACCGTGGTCTCGATTGCGGCTTGCCCTCAACTTTTTAAATTTCGAACACCTTCTGTCCCCATAATGTGACATGACCATTGATCTCACAATCTTGACGATACTTCTGAACTGATGGCTCAGATCTGACCCTTTTGAACCTGTGGATCATATCTGACCCTTTCAAATCAACGAAGATGATTTATTTCGCGATTCGGGTTTCTGAGTTTTCAACTCTCAAATATTTACTTTTCTCCGTATGACAATCTTCTGAAATGGAAGATATGCTAACAACTGTCCCTTTAGATATGCAGCTACGATCTTCTCTATGAGATTGGCCTTTGGGAGTTTCAATTATCAAACTCTCGTTTATTCCAGAGTGATTTCTCTGAAATGGAATATCATCTGCCACACGTCCTCCCAATCTAATGGTTCTGCTTCCACTTCGGGAATTTGGCCCTTTCAACTAGATCAATGGTCCTTCGGCTCCCTTCTCGATCAACGATCGAGATCTCCTTCAGGTCTCTAGACTTCTGAGATCTCAAATCTCAAACTTCACTTCCCCTTGAAGTAAGAAGATTCTTGTTGCGTGTCCACTTGAATCTGATGGTTGAGGCTTGCTTCAGGTCTTTAATCGAAATCTACAAATCTGTGCCACCTTTCCTCTTGATCTGATGGATATGAATTACGTCGGGACTCTACCCAAAATCTACCAATCTACACCACGTCTCTTCTGGTTCAGACGTTCCAGATTCACCCCAGATGATCTGACGCTTGATATTTACTTTGGTTGATCTGACGACTGAGATCTACTTTGGATGATCGGACGGTTTAGATTTACTTCAGCTCTCCGACTCTCCGGACTTTGAGAGTCTCAAATCTCAACTGAAAAAATTCAAACAGATTTCTTCGGAGTCCACGATCTATCGCCATGTGTCGCTCTGGATCTGGCGGTCTAGATTCACTTTGGGTCTTTCGGATTTGGGAATCTGAAATCTCAACTAAAACCCTGGTGCGATTCACCAAGAGCTCGTGATCTACTAACGTATGTCCTCTGTAAATCACGATTAGGATGAACTCTGAAACTTCATCTGTCAAGAGTTCTTACTTCACATAATACATTTTCCTCTGGAGCACTAAACCTCTAAAGTGAAGGATCTGGTGCCACGTGTCTCCTGGTACGAACAGCTAGGATGGACTTCGACACTTCGGGACTTCGAGAGGCTGACTCACTCCTCTATTCGATGAACTTGCGAAGTCCGAAGGACTCAAGGGGTTGAATCCCACACTCCTTCCCGTATCCAACGGTCACAACATACCTTGGCTCTTCCCGAACAGTTCTCGTTCATTTGTATTCCAAACAAAGGAACCTTCCCTTTTGATACTTCAATCTCACTATTCTTTCTGAGCTTTGTTGGCTCTGAAAGGATTAAGATCTTTGCGCTCTTTCTCTTGAATGTAACACTTGGAAGAATTCTTCTGTGCACCCCTTATGCTCATTCCTTAATCTCTAGAACTTATGCGGTTCTCGGTCTCTGCTTGCCTTGAAGCGAGTTTGTGCATACGTGCACTATCTCTCCTGAGTTTTAACAGACTCCTTCCTCCAAGGGACTCCGAACGACTAGGAGAGTCGACATGCATACATGAAACTGTGCCCAAGGTTGACCAACTCACAGTTCATGGATCTAGCTTAAGCCACCACAGGGCGCAAGCATTTATGAGTATAAAACATGTCCAATCCATATAATTTCCTACTTGCCTAATTACACAATCAAGCAGACGCAAAAATGGATATGGTATAAATCATTAATCAAACATATCCATCCCTAAAACATTCATAGGATATCCAACCTTAATTCACAGTACCACTTAAATACACAAGATATGTGATTACTTATCTATTACAGGTGGTAGCCAACTAACTGACTGTGGGTGTTCATCCTTCCACTCGACCATAGTCTCAAAGGAATTCATTCTTAGCACTCTGGCCACCCTCGTGCCAAGCCATGATATCACCATGGAACTCTCATAGTTCGAAAGGATTCTTTCTCTATTTCAACTTCTGCTCGGGTTCTTTTCTTTGTGAAATTTCAGAGATTTCCCTCTCTATTATGGCCTTGGCAAGGTTTATCAGATGCTTCACTCAGCATCAAGCTCGCGGCCTTCTATTCATCATCTGTTGGAGAGCTCTATGCCTTATCCTTATTGATTTGTATATATTTCTTCCAAGATGGTTCTTGACCCATCTTGTTCCTTATGTCAGAAGGGAACTCCGGTCAACTTTGTATGTCATACCCAGTGGTACTTCGGGCTGAAATTCTGCAATTTTGGTCATGCTTCCATTCATGGGAGTGGTTGATAATTCAACCACTGGTCCTTTCTTCATTAACTGATTTCTCTCCATGGGATCCGAAGGAGGTTTATTAACCTCATCAAAGGAATTTTGGGTTATTTGATATAATGACCCTCTCTTACACTTTTCACATTCTTTCCTCGAGTGATATCATGGCCACGACTTTCAAGGCTTCACCCCCACAGTCAGTCATTGGCAACTCAAATGATGATACATTTACACTGTCCACATGCCTTAGCATGGTAATCCTATTTTTTGATTAATTACAAGATGGGGGAAACAAGGGTGTTACAATTCCCTCCCCCTTAAAGGAACATCGTCCTTAGTGTTCTTTCTCAATAACACCTGTCGTGCCTTTCTCATTCAGCTATTTCAGAAATCTTGATCCTTGTTCCTCGGTCAGGTCCTTTTTCAGACCTTTAATCTTGGTCACCTGCTTTCAATAATTATTGGACAACAAGCATGTTAATCATAGTCTTATGCGAAAACATTGCATAAAAATTTCTAGGGAAATTTCATAAACTTAGCACAATAATTATCTATGCAGTTTGTGGATTTGTATCCACATGGTTGTTTTGTTATCCAGGCTCATTTTTTTCCTTGACATACCCATTGGGAGCATGATCCCAATCAATAGTTTACAAGAAATATTAAGGTTTTATATTCCTTGTAGTCACTCACCTTCCAAGCCCAGGCTCAGGCATCCCCTTCTCTACTATATAGTCCCTCGAGTGATCCATCTTGCCTTGCCAAGGTTTTCTCGCATAAGAAGAACTACCCATCCTGTACATCATCCCAATAAATATTTTACAAGAATTATTAAGGTCTCATCTTCCTTGTGGTCACTCACCCTCCAGTAAAGGCTCAGGCATCCCCTTCTCTGCTATACAGTCCCTCAGGTGATCTATCTTTCCTTGCCAAGGTTTTCTCACACAAAACGAATTCCAGATACTCTATTGAGTCTTACAGTCGAGGCGTCCCTCAAAATTTCTCTGCCGAGGCATCCCTCCGGCTTGTGTTACCTCAACACAACATATTCTAAGAAATCATGGCTTACCATGGGGTTCTCATGGCTCAGCAGTAGCCCTTTTTCATGCTTTTACATCTTGGCAGCCTTTTGGCTCAGATAAAGTTAGGGGTGAAGGTTACTCTCCTTCTCCCAACTCAATCATAGATAGGGACGAAGGTTACTCTCCTTGTCCCGATTCAGTCTCTATTTCATGCGATCAGGTTATACTCTTTCTCACCCTTATCATAGGCATATAAAAATTCATGAGACATCATCATAAATTTTAAATTCAAAATTTTCTTGTAATTCTGTCACCCCCAGATTTCCAAATTCCACATTTTGTTTCCATATTTGTTTCACATAGGTAACAAATTCATAATTATGTGACTTTCCTTCCCATAGTAGTTTGGCTCAGTAGGTAATTGGTCTTCCTTATGGGATTACAGTGATACCATATCCAAGACCCCTTTGCTTCCTCCACTTTCAACTTCAATCAGCCAAATAATTTGTTAGCTTTTCCATGCCCATACATTTTTATTACACCTTTATAACGTCATCACAAAAAAATTCAGAATTGTGCATACTAACAATCAAATTCACTTTCTCGGAAAGGAAATACCATTCCTTGCAATTTGGCTTAGCCGGCAATTGGTCTTCCTTATGGTCTTACAATACTACCATATCCAAGACCCATTTCCTCCTACAATTTCAACATTCCTTGGCCAAACAAACTGTTAGTCTCTCATGTGTCCATGTATATATATCTATATTCAAAACCATGCATACTGACAGTTCATCACATCTATTTTAAGGATACAAAGAAAAAAGGATACATCATCCATTACCTATGCATCATTTCAGCATACCAAATTTTTCAGAATGTAATTAAGATATTAATTGACCTTAATGAATGTGCCAACATTCATGGCCACATTCATACTCAATGCACCTTTGCATTGATTTTAAGTTTCCCACATTTTACGAAAAGTACTTTGTCATGGTGCGTTGGAGCTTAGCAAAGATTTTCACCATATGGTTTGTTCATTCTCATTCATTGTTGTAGCAAGACTATGCTTTTGGCTACAGGATGATCACGATTCCAATTCAATACATATGAAACCACAAGTTTCACATGAATGCCTTTCAACATTCTTCCTTCATTAATAACCAAGGTGTCAACACTCATGGCCACTAAATTTGGTTTTCTCTAACACCTATGCAATGCAAGTAGAAATGTTAGAAAGTCATCCTTCCTCAATGGAAATCCATTGTCTGTCCTTTATGCAAACATGCACTTCTTGGAAGCAATTCCATGCAATGTGCTATCTATGAGCACTTTTGTTTCCAATCGTTGCTTGATTGGTCCATGTATTTATGACATATAAGTTCATGAATTATTCTGAGGATTACAATCAATCTTTACTACCAGAGGTTCACACCTCCATCATTTAGGTTCTCCTTCCTGAATCATACCTTACTTGGGTATCCAAGGCATACAACTTCCTTTCAACGTTCCATACATAACATTAAGACCGTAAAATACTTCAAAAGGGATTCTTACCCAATCCCTTCATACCTTGTTCCACATAGGAATGAACATTTTTATACCTATTTTGGCTATTAGCACCCCCTCTGATATTACCCCATCAATGGTGCTCCATGGGGACTATTAAATTCCTTTCAACAATCTTTCAACAAGAACCTTCTCATAGTCATCCTTTGATTGAGGTTGTTCATTATTGGCAACTGTCTTTCTCAATAGTTCCAATCTATTTCTTTCTACACATGACATACATCATAAACACATTAGTCGTCATGTAAATTAAAAATGCAAGTACCATAGCATTCAAATTAATAAAATATTTTTATACATGTCCTAGCATATCTGTATTCACTTCATCACATTATCCTTAATGTTTTCATGAGTGAAAGACAACAGTTCTCAATTGTTTCTACAGTAATACAACCATCATCACTATGGTGTCAAAACATTTACTTTCATCAGCGTACTAGCTTTCTCATCCCAGGGAAAAACATAATACACAACAAGAAAAGAATTGAGGCTCTCCCCTTCTTCAAATTCCTTCTACATCACCTGGGACTTTTCAGCCCAGCTGAGTTATTTCTAAGGCCTCATTGTCTTTTCTCTACTTTTGCAATTTACTCCTTGTTGGGATCTTCCTTCTTTTTTCCTTGAGCAGCCTTGGTTAGGCCTCACCCTAACCTTTTTGGAATACAACAACATGCTTTAATAGAAAACTTTTGTTCATAATGGATCATGAACCTGTGCATCCTGCACATTACCATTCGTTTATCAGAATGGTCAATATTCATTTATTAGTCTTCTATTCGTTACATGATATTTTTCAAAATGTAATCCAGGATTCTGGTGTGTGTATATATATATATATATATATATATATATATATATATATATATATATATATATATAAGTTTATGGCTCACTGCTTAATTCTCAGCAGTCATTAAGGTTGTGACTTTGTTTTCCTGACAGAATCTTCACACAATTCCTCCATAGGGAACTCCTTCAGCATGCAACTTCCTTATTGCATGTCCATCACTATTTGTGATGGCCTCAACCTTGAATTAGCTTCATTAGTTTAGCAAATATCCCATAAGGAATATAAACATGCATTTTTGTCATATTCCCAAATTATGTATCCATACATACTCTGGTTTTGTTAACTTACATCCATGATGTACTTAACCATATTCATAATCCTAAACCTTCTTGTAGCGGTCAAAGGTATGTTTCACAACCCACCTACATCTCTACCTTTAAGATCAGTCAACTCAGGATTGTTCACAATCCTTCTCATGTGATTCTCAAAGGCATAATCATTTGCCTCTTATTATGACAACAGAGCATCTTTTCTCATTTACCCTTTTTATCTAATTATATTAGTATTTCTCGAGGAAAGGGAATACATTTCCCCTCAAGCTATTATTTGAAACATAACTTTCATGACTCTTTGGAATGGAGTCAGCCATGCATCCATAGTATTCATTTATTCTGGGCAAGAGCAATTCTTTCTTTATATTTCACTCATCAGGGAAACCATATTGTACCTATAACTATACTCTTACATCATACATGTGCATCACTTGCACGTTTAATATCATCATAACTAACTGGTATTAATATCAGGCTTCATATTAGGAAGCTCCACAATGCATTAAACCCATGCACTCAAGCATAATTAAACACATATAAGAATTCATCATGCTAGCTTATTGCTTGCACCTTTTCCATGTCATTCACACACATGGACATATCATGCTTCTATATCCTTTTCCCAAGGATATTCCAATCATCCTTATGATCATGTATATGTTAAATTTTTAATTAAAATAAAGTACCAAGGCAAGTGTTTCTCTTCCCTAGGCACCTAAGGGGGAGAAAGTGCCTAATGTGGGTCTTAGTCAAATTAATTTGTGAGGTGCAAATTAAAAGATAACTTTATGATTAAAGTGAGGGTGAGTGAAGAGACACCAAATCTCAGCCACCCATCTAATCTAATATCAACCGTTAGATTAGAAAACCCCTCACCTTCCCTCATGAGGTCGACTAGGGNAAGAGGGCGCACCCATTCTTGGGTAGTTCAAGCATTCTTGTTGAGAGAACAAGAGAGAGCAAGAGAGGAAGTCACTTGGTGAGAGACCAAGGAGAGGATCTTTGGTGAGATGCCAAGAGAAGGGACCTTTGGTGAGATGCCAAGGTCAGATATTTGGTGAGATGCCAAGAGCAAGAGAGAGGTCGAGCTAAGAAAAGAGACAACATTTGTTGAAGCAGAGCATGCATCCCAAGGCAAAGAGAAGTACAAATTTCGGGGCAGCAGACAGAAAGGAAGAACAGGCCATACCATATGGATTTGTGGAGGTCGTACAACATTTAATGTGCATAGAAATCGAGGAGGACAACAGCTGCAATTTCTGAGAGTATTGGCATGCATTCCAATGCTGTCGTACAACATTTATTGGCACAGAAATCGAGGTAACTGCTGTAATAAATTTCTGAGTGTATTTCCATACAATCCGTACAGTTTGGCACAAATTTTGAGGGCCATACAACATGGTTTACAAGGAGCTATTCATGATGGGTTTTCCGTACAGTCTTAGCAGAGTTTTGGCACAAATTTTGGGACAGTCCGTACATCATTAATTGTTGGGACAACCGTACAGTTGTACGGATTTCTGGGACAGAAATTGAGGAGCATTTTCCAGGACTGTTCAAAAGGATTTTAGTGAAAGAAAGTCCAGATAAGTTTGTGTAAATTTCTGAAGATGAATAT
>JZKD02S0259285.1:61855-91459 GCA_000966675.3 Picea glauca
GGGGGGTGTATTTTTCTTTTAAAAGTAAAAAAAGCGGAGGGTTTGTTGTGGCCACAACACTAGGGTTGTCCCCTCATAATCCTAGTTCAAAACTTCTATAAAATCAAGCCTTAGAGTTTATCCCCTCATAAACCCTAGGTGTTGTCCTACTTCTTCAAGGGCTTCTAGCACAAAGTCAAATGTAATTAGGTAAAAACATAGAGTTTATCCCCTCATAAATTATATAATTTAACCTTGAAGAAAAGGTTGTGGGGATGTCCTATCACAATCCCTAACCTTGTCCTTGTATGCTTTAACAAATTGAGATGAATAAAACAATGCAAGGGAATGACCCCTCTCAATCCTTCCTTATGGTTTCCAGAAAAAATATTCAAGGAAACAAGATAAAATGCACTAATTACATCTCTAATAGAGCATACACTATAAATAACCAATAACAAACACTTAAACTTGGAAACAAGACTAATTATGCCAAGTCGCTATGGATGAATAAACACTAGTTCCATGAATATCCTTCAAAACAAGAAAAAGTATCCATAACACCATCCTTCATGAGGTGCACACAAGCACTTTAAGTGAGAAAATAAGAGAGAAGAGATATAGAAGTGATTCTCCACAAGGGAGAGTTATGATATTTCCATGAGGCAGTGCTAGCCTCTCTATATGAGGAAAACCTAGCACTATAACCCCTGAAAGCCCCTCCCAAAAAAATTTATCCATGATGCAAGTGAGATAGGTCAAGTGAACCCCTCAAACAACATCAAATAATAATAATACATGGCAATAGACCAAAAAATCTCCTCCAATATCACATGTGTGGGTGTAGGAAGGCACAACAAGGGTTACATCATGCGTTGGAATGGTGCAAGGGCCTCCAAAGGCCATGTTTCATCATCAAAAGGTGCAAAGCATGGTAAATGTTGACACCTCCTCATCAAAGATCACGTCTCATCATCAAAGGACCCCAACTCATCATCAAAGTGGATGCCCCAATGGAAAGAAATCCCAATCATCATGAAAGCATCATAGCACATGATGACATCATCTATATGCTCAATGTCCAAGGTGAAAAAGATAACATCCAAGGTGGAATAAATATGCATCACCCCTATGAATGGTGTGCAATCATGTCCCAATGCAATTTCATCCATACAATGCCTAACAAGCTCCAAAGTGCACTTTCCGAGATGTGGGATTCCTACCCATATCTCAATTAGTATGACCATATTTGTAAAAGGAGAGCTCATTTGTCCATTTTCCAAGGTCTAGGAGCTATGAGGCGATGTATATTCATGTGCTAAGTCATCACATGACCCACAACCCTTCATCACATGTGCTATATCCTTTATATAATGCACAACATCCTGGTTGAAATCATAAGGATGTACTCCCAAGGACCATGTTAGGTGCACCCAAGTCAGTTAAATACATAGAATCAAGCAAGACCATTAGTCACAAGGTACAAAATTCCCTACAATCATACAAAGTAAGGCATCACTTAATACATAAGCTGCATGAGCAATTCACATTATATATCCCCTTCAAATTTCACATTAGCTCAATAATTTATGCATTTTGGAAAGTTTAGGTATGGGAGGACCATCAAAAGACCCTATTAGGTGTGCCACTATCTAGGTAGAGGAATATTTTTTACGAAGACCCATCAAAGTGTAAGTATAATGAATGGAATTTTTGTGGGGTTACTTCATGGTGACAGAGTCATTAACATGCAAGGCATCATGCTTGGTCCATTTTCGTGAGAGCCTTTGAAGAGGGAGTGATTTCTCCTTGAGATACCACTTTCCTCAGCAATAAGTATTCCAAAACCCTTTTCTTTCCTTTTGATATTCATTTTATGCATTGCAAGTCCCCTTTTCAAGTTTCAAGAACTTTATTCTTTAATTTCTTTCTTGATAGGATTAAGTCCTTTTAATTGATAAGAATTTAGTGCATTAGGACTAGGGGTGGTCGCCTCATAGAAAGGGGGTAGAGCTCAAGCTGGACTTTGGATTTTAAAATTGGTCATTCATTATCCCACATTTATTTCTATCATTTATTTATTTTTTATAGAAACTACATCAACCTTGTAATTCTATCCATTATTATCGTAGGAGGATGAACCATGTGTTTTTATGTACATATAACAACCATTATCGAAGTTTAGTGCATTGTGAAATTCCCTTGCATGGAAAGTGTTACTTATAGGGGGGGAGAATACATTACCCTTATCAAATCCTCCTATTAGCACCCACATTCCCCAATAGTGACAACATGAGACTAGGACACTAATGATGTCCATCGAGGTGACAAAAGGCAAATGACATAACTTATGAGGTTATGATTCATTATACAAATTCAATCCATGATGTTTAGTCACATGTCAAATGAATTAAATATGACACATTATATGAAACAAGGAATAATGTACCTCATAATGTTTTGGATCACCATCTTCCAATGAACCATGCTGATCAGGTGTGATGAGCTATGTTGTGAGGAATGAGGCATATGGGGGATGCTATTTGTGGAGAATATTGATCACCGTAATCGTCAAGATCAATATCTTCATTCCAGACCATGAGACATGATATCTTCTAGTTACCCCTAAGAAAGAGGGGGTAACAACTCCAACCATTTTTGTTTCCTTAAGAAATCCATTTTTGGCCTTAAGCATGTTGGAATATGTAATGATGACTTTTGTGGTATTGTTGGAATGTATTAATTTGAAAGGAAATAATATCTACTCTTATGTAAAAGAGTTTTCCCACATGCATCATGATGTAATATACTCTTGTTATCATCCATTATATAAAGAGGTGAAATTACATTTATCCCACATGTATTTTGAGATATAATTCCTCCATAACTCTTGGTATATAATAGAGGTAAGAGAGACCCATGAGGTATATTGAAATGAAGGATCATATCATGATCATATACATTGGAAATATGTGAAGATGGAGTGTGTTGTGTGTGAGATCAAGTGTAATATTTGGGATTTCTGAAGAATAAAGAAGACAATACATGTTAATGCTTGGTAGCATTGGACAAGTATTTTCGCATAGGTCTAAGTGTCTAGATGTGTTGAAGTTATCCAAGGCCCGATACCTTAAGAATTTACTTTAATTAAAGGAATTATCACAGAAAATTTAATTAATTAATTAATTAATTGAACTAATTTCTTTATTTAAGAAAATGCTAAAAATTAGTTGTAAGGTACTAGATATATTATAATAGACAAAAACATAAATATTGTTAAGAATAACAACAAAAAAATGCAATAGATGAAACCACAACACCACAATAATACCTTTATTGATAGGAAATAATGTCCACTTGCCTCTTCTAGGGGGAAATCTCCAACAAAGCAATGCTCTATTACAATAATTCTCAAGACAAATACTTCTCATGCCCTCGACTGGTATTTATACTAAATCTATCTACTAAAGGAACATTCTAGAGGAATATCTTCTAGAAGAGGAAGATTCTATTAGGCCTTCTTACATTTGAATTATTACTCCTTATTACTAGGCCTTATTAATATTGGCCTTTATTGCATGGAAAATATATTATTCTACCTACCTGAGGAGTTATTGAGGTTAGGTCCCTAACATGCCCTCCTCCTTAAAAACATCATTGTCCTCAAGGATTGAGATGAGGAAATTGTTGTAGAATGGAAACTAGCTCCCATGTGGCATCTGCTAGAGTTGTATCTTTCCACCAGACTAACAATTCCTTGATGGTGCACTGACGAAGACGACGCTCACACTGGTCCAAAACTGCTTGTGGCTGCAACCAGATGATCCTTCTTCATCCAACTCAGAAAGGCTAGTTTAAGTTTGAAACTTCGTTCCAATCACCTTCTTTAAGCAGGAGACATAAAAAACAAGATGGAGTTTAGAATGACAGGGAAAATATAACCGAGAGGCCACCCGTCCCACACACTTGAGAATTGTATAAGGACCATAAAATTTTGGTGCCAGTTTTTTACAATGGTCTGCCTTGGGTGAAGTTTGATTATAAGGTTGTAATCAAAGAAACGCTTGGTCTCCTTCAACAAATTGATGTTCGAAGCAACCTTGATCTACTTGTTGCTTCATGTGATTCTGAGCCATGACCAAATTCCCTTTGAGGGTACGGAGAATATTCTCTCAAACTATAATAGTTTGGTCAACCTCCTGGACCTTCGAGACACCTGGAATGTATGAGAGAATTAAAGGTGGATTGTCCATATACTGCTTCAAAAGGATTCATGCGAGTATTTGTATGGTAAGAAGTGTTGTACCACCATTCAACTAGTGGTAATCATTGAGTTCACTGATTTTTCCTTTTATATGAAAAACACCTCAAATATGTTTCCAAACACTTATTGACAACTTCAGTTTGACCATCAGTCTGGGGAGGATAGGCGATGTTGAGATGCAATTGGTTTCCCTATATCCTAAATGGTTCTTGCCGAAAATTGTTGGTGAAAGTGGGATCTCGATTAGAAACAATAGAATGAGACATGCCATGAAGATTGAAGACATGATCCATGTAAATTTAACAGTGGAGGTAGTAAATGGGTTCTAAAGAGAAAAAAATGAGCATTATTGGAAAGATGATCAACTACCACCATGATGAATGAATTATTTCCTGATTTAGGTAATCCAACAATAAAATCCATAGAGATATATCTCCAAATAGCGGGTGAAATTGGAAGCGGTTGTAGTGTGCCAGGGGATTTCACTATTTCTCCCTTGTTGCGTTGAAAAACATCACATTCCACCAAAAAAAATTGAACGTCATGTTTCATACCATCCCAGAAAAAATAACGTTTGACCCCGTCATAGGTTTTGGTAAAACCTGAGTACCCAGTTGTGGGTGCTAGCAGGAAAAACCCCCTATGGCTACACCAGGATTTACAATGTAGGCAAATCAATAACTGTTTAAAAGTATCCTACTTCTCTAACTACCCCAAACATATGCCAGATTCATACAAAAAAATAAAATTGAGAAGGATCAGGTAACTGCGCCTCTACTCTGTGTCTAGTGACGATCCTCTCGTGCTTGATAGCTTCGCTGACTGCAAACCTCCTCCCAAGGTTGGTCTGAATTCAAAGATAGATAAACAGAAAATGACAAGCATGCATTTCATATATAAATCAAGGGTTAGATGTTAGAATAAAACATAAATCAAATGCAAATATTCGACACATCATGTTTTGGGACAGGAAAAGTACTTCTTTTATTGATAATACAATGATCACTTACAACCAAAGTCGACTACTACTCCACAAACCTGGTCCGGGCTCCTCTTCACCAAGCTCCGAGTGAACCTCCGTATGTCTTTCTCCTCTCAACCTTCTTCTTGGGAAATTAAATGGGTTCTAATGGAGGAAAAAGGGAAAAATGTAGAATTCTGAGGCCATTCTCACAACAAAGTTGCAAATGATTGGGGCAAGGAGGGGATGTGAAATGGGCAGAGTTTCACTGTTCTTATGTATATATGTGGAATGAGACCCCAACACCTCCTTTTATATGAAAAAATGATGTTTATTAGGTTGGGTGATGAGATATAGGCGGTGGATTAGTTGGGAAACTACCCAATAGCCCGTAATCTCAACACATTCCTTGCAACTTTTTAATTTTTGCAACTTTTGCATGTATATGTGGGATGTAGTGGTGCATCATGTGTGTGTACGCGAGTTGTATTGGTGCAACAAGTGTATGTATGTGGGAAATATTTGTGCAGGGCGTTTACATATTCAAAAAATGAGTTTTTAAGAAGAGCAACTCAGTGATGGCTTGGCAAAAAATGCAAGTAAGAGGGCCAAATGCCGGGTATGCATATGTAGAGAAATTTAGGGTTATAACAAATTCTCCCTAATGTATGAGGTCAAAAGAGCATCTGATGGCCGAAATACATTACAAAATCTTCACCAATGTACAAAACGAGTGAGCCCGGGACCAGAGTTCGGGAGGTGCCATCTGCAAAAATAATAATTGTTTCCTTGAGGTGGGCATACCCATACTCAGGATGAAATAAATCATGGTTGTCAATCAAATACACCGTAGATCCATGTCAAATTAATATATAAAGTGTAGCTGCGAGCAATACACAATGGATATACATCTCAAAATAAAAGATATACAAGTATAATATCCATCTTCAAGAAGCCAACGATGCCTGATGGCTGGAGATGAGGCCTTCAGAGCTCGAGCAATAATTTCAAGATATTCAAAACTCGGGTAGGAGTGTAATGTGAGTGTACGACTTCACTACCCAGAGGTCGTCGATGACTCGTCGGGAAAAGATAAGAGGTTCTCAATGATCAGGCCGATAACTTCATTGATTTTGAACAAGGACTTGATTGGACTTTTGGGATGGTTGGGCATGAGGTCAAGAGACAAACTACAGAAAGGTCGACTGAGACTAAGTGAAACTTTCCTTGGACAAGAGCATGAAAGATGATCAAAATCAGGAAGCATGAAATTGGCATAAGTTCACGATGCAGGAGGCAACGCAAACTCTCCATGTGTTTGGAAGAGTAACCAAATGGAGGAGGACACAAATATATGTAGCGAGAACATATTCCTAAGGTCATATTAGATCCCAAATCTTGACGAAAAAACAAAAGGATGTGATTTGTCCAAGGGCGACTCATTTTATTTCCCCAAAAAAAGAATATATATTTTTCGTCCCCTCTTTTTGGGTTTTTTTATTTTTTGTCTTTTTCAATATTTTAAAGAGCTTGAAAAAGAATAAAAGAATGCTACATTACAAAGAAGGAATGAGTGTCACAAGAATACTAGTTACAAGAATAAGGAACACACTAATTCTCAGAGCAAGGAGACATGTGCAGGAAAAGGAAACTCGAGGAAAATTCCTCCATGGGTCAAGGTGTCAGGTCACAGAGGCAAAGTGGTACAAGGCGTGCATATAAGGCATGCTTCAAAGGTTCAGTTGAGAGCAACATGGAGACGACATTAGGCAAATACACGGAGATGAAAATGTGATTAGAAAGACACAATGAAGCCCCCTTCAATATAATTTTAACGAGCCCAGAGAAGGTAATCTTGGTAGTTTTTTCACGTTTAGAGAGTCTGAAAAAACGTAAAAGAAGACTCCAATAGGGTAAATTTTTCAAAAATAGTCTAGTCGATTCTAAAAATGGGTAAACTAGCACCAAAAAGACGTCTATTCAAAACCATTTTAACAAGTGTGACAAGGACAAGATCACTCGACCATATTTTCAATTTTAAGGAGTCTGAAGAGAGCTTAACTATGGACTCACTGTCTTTTTCTAGATTTAGTCTCCTTAGCCCAAAAAAGTAGAAAATTTACTGAGGAGAACTCTCCCGGTGAGACGAATCTCCCAAGGGGTACCTTTTTTCTCCATAATATACAAGCCGAAAAAATGGGTAAACTCATGCCAGTAGATGTTCTTCTGGACCAAGTTTAACGAGTGTGAAGGAACAAGGTCACACGAGGATCTTTTCAATTTTAGGGAGTCTGACAAGAGATTAACTATGGACTCTGTGGGGGATGTTATTCTGGACCAATTTAATGAGTGTGAAGGAACAAGGTCACTCGACGATCTTTTCAATTTTAGGGAGTCTGAAAAGAGCTTAAATATGGGCTCTGTGGGGGTTCCTTTTTCATAAATTTAGTCCTTCATGCCCGAAAAAAGGTTAAACTTATACCTGAGAATACTCTTCTACTGAACCAAAGTTCCTAGAGTATACCTTTGTTCGTAAAATTGACCATCCAAACCGAAAAATGGGTAAACTATCGTCGGACAGACGTGCCTTCAAGTTTTAGTTTGGCAAGCGTGAAGGGAAACAAGATCGCTCGGTAATATTTTCATGTTTAAAGAGTCTGAAAAGGGCTTAAAGAAGACTCCAGAAGGATACTTTTCTCAAGTAATCCTGACGAGATCACTTATACCAAGAGGGGGAAGAAAGGGTTCCCATGCTCCCATTGGATAAACCAACAGATGAATTGCTGAGACCAAGTCTTGAGAAGGAAAACATGAGTGAACAAGTTCCTGCTTAGGAGTAATTGAACATTGAGGATAAGATGCCACATAATTAACCTGTGGCAGGGTAGAGTCTATGTGAACACTAGGAACATGTAAAGAGGAATCTTGAACTAACACCGAATTAGAATGGTGATTATCATATGCTAGTTGGTTGATAGTGACAATGCTTCCATTGTGAGGGAAATGCATCACCCAAAAAAGCTTAGACACTACAACATTCATAGGATATACATAATCATGCTCGAGAAGCATATTGAAATCTAACAGGCCTTGCACCACTATAACATCAACAAGGATAGTATTCCCACCTAACGAGATAGGAAACTGAGGAAGAACCCCCAAATATTCACTAGGACATCTGTCAAAAGCCAACATCTCATGCAAAGCAGACACGAGATCGAGAGATCCCAAGACTTTCCAAACTAAGGAAAATAAAATACTTGCAGAGGATCCTTCATCCACAATACATCGATAAATGTTTGTTGAATTAAATTCAACCCTTATTTGAAAGGGTGTAGAAGAAGGAATATGAGGCTCAACAAGGTCATTCCAATCAAAGGAAACCATCTTAGGGCTTGGAGGGGGTTTGCTCGAAGTGACTTGAATTCCCCCTTGTTCTGAAAGTATTGAACTAGAAATGATAAAAACATAGTCATTAGACACATCACTCCCCAAGAGAAGAGTGGGATCAACCAAAGATTACATCGGCGTGACCACTTTGGTAGAATCGACACTCTCCAAGAGAAGAGTGGGATCAAACGAAGACTACATCAGCGTGACCACTTTCTCAACCACTGGCTGAATAGGCTGTGAGACAACATGGTCTACAGGCACATCACCCCCCAAAAGAGGAGTGGGATTAATCGAAGATTGCATCGGCATGACCACTTCATCAACCAAAGACTAAATAGACTGTGAGGAAATCTTAGAAGACTCGGAATCAGAAGATCTTGCAGACAGGGACCACAATCTTCGTACCTCTGGAAGGCCAGGGCATAAATGAGTAAGTTGATATCCCTTGCAAAGATTACAAGGGAACTTAGGCTTACATCTTATCCATCTAGGTTTCTCAATAAAATCAATTCCCACAACATGAATAGAAATAGTTGGTTGCACATCTCTAGCATGACTTGTAGAGGTTGGTGATGGGTCGATAACATGACTTGTAGAGGCTACAAATCTATTACTAGTATGACTAGCAGTGACTGTACTTTTACCCCCAGCATGACTTACAGAGGCTGGGTGTTGGTCCTCAACATGACTCATATAGGTTGTTGACCACTCTCCAACATGATTAGCAAAGGTTGGTTTTTGAACTCCAGTATGACTTGGAGGGACTAGGTTCATTCCCCCAGCATGGCTTGCAGAGGCTGGGTGCTGGTATTCAACATGACTTGCAGAGGTTTATGACCTTCCAACATGACTAGCAGAGGTTAGTGATTTCTTCTTCCTATTCTTCCTCTTTTTATTTCATTTAGACTTCTGATTACTAGTATCTATACTTTCACCAGCGAAGGTAGAAGGAGGAGGAGAAGACTTCGTTGAAAAAGGAACATAAACATTATTCCCATGACATAAGGTGCTTAACTGAGAAGCTTCAAGAGCATCCAGGACAATTGGAATGGTACCCAACCAAACCGGTAGTCCCACATTCAAACCAAGAATGTACAAAGTGGCCATCAAAGGGACACCAACGTTTCCAAAGAAAGGAAAACCACAAGAATCCCCTTGGGAAGGGGTTCCTTGGTTGGTATCATCAAGAATTTTATCCATGAAGAGATTATGCACAGGTTCTCCCCTTTCAGGGTCGTTCAAGTCTGTAAAAGTCTCACACACTGACTCTGGCAAACCAGTGTTATAAAAACAATGCCTATAGAGAGGAGGCTCCACGTTTCTAAGCGGAATACCAAAACATCCTCACTACTAGCAGAGTGGGCGGTCTACCACCTTAGGCCAGAGACCCAAATTAATGACTAACTAACTCACTATGGAAAACTAGGGAGCACAGAGAACACACTAAAAATCCCTAAAGGCAAATCAAGAAGACAATTATCTAGTAGGAAGAATAGTTATGCCATCCAAAACTAGAGCAACTTACCAGTGCAAGTGAAACTCGAACATGGAAGCACCCTCCGAGTATACTGTATGGATTGTGACTCGACATCTGCAATAGGTACCTCGGTATACCCCCACAGTCACCTGTGTACGTCCCTAGAAAATGGGCAACCAAGTTTCTAGCTCGCAAACAGTCACCAGGCGGGTATAATCGACAATTGGGTGGAATGCAATGATCAGGATAACAAGTCCGAAACCTATAGAGGGTATCGAAAGCAAGTGATCCAGAAGAAAACATAGGATATCAAACGGAGAGGTCCACGAAGATCCATAGGCAAATGCAGGTGATAGTATTCCCAAGATAGATCCTCAATATGCATTCCCCACTATGTTTAGTCTGGATTTGGAGGGGTTATCTCTGCTGCCTTTCATCATGCGACCTCGTGTTTAGCCCCTGTGTTAGAGGGGGTTCCCAAATAAATTTTATGTCACTGGACTTTAACACTCCCTAGCTCTGACTCCAATGTTTGTTTAATGGAATTGAAGAGTTTCATCTCCAACCTAATTCAAGGCCCTAACCCTAAACTAGTTGGTTGACCCTACAAACATAAAAGTCTAATTAATTTTAGATTATGCGTTCTTTTTAATGGCTTGTTTTACTCAAAAGGTATGGTAGTGCAACTGATGTTGTTAAGACTCTTGCAAAAAATGAAACGTATAAGAACACTATCAAAGAAGGATTATCTTTCTTATTTTTATTTTGAAATGCTTTTAAGATGAGAATAAAACACAACACTATGCTAATTATTTTTCTTTGTCAAATAACAATGCAAAGAAAATTCCACGAAAGAAAGAGACCTAAAAAACTAAGTTTTTTTTATTTTCTTCTAATCAAAGAAGAAGTAACAAAATATGCTAAAAGAAACTGATGAATACATGATTCAAAATGCAACTCATTTTTTTTAAATCCAAGCTAAAAATAAGCTAAAAATTCTAGGAAACACAAGAAAATAAAGGATACGTGTAAACTCAGATCTAACCCAAGCTATGACTGTAAAAATAGAGACATTGAACTCTGTCAAGAAACCCTGAGAAGTAAAACCTCAATCGGGGAAGAGGTTGACTGCCTCTTCTTAAAATCGGCTTACATACGCACCTTGATATTTAGAAACCCATGTACATGTTAAATTGGCTCAAAATAATAATAAATCACGACATTTCAGGAGGATTTGATGGGTTCCTTAGGTTCTCGACCTCTTGTAGTCGATCCATAACTACTCCAAATTTCAAAAAGGAGTATAAATTAGAGCCTTGGGGTGGAGGAAAGACAGAACAGAGAAATGCATCCTTATGATGGCATTTTCATTATAGTCTTTCAAGTCCCCGTTTCCCCTTGCATCTAATATTGTCCTTCCCATCTAAAACCCCTTTTTTTTTAGAAGTTGTGTTCTCCCTATCTTGGCAGGAATAAATCCTTTTTGTTCCTTGGACTTGTTTGAACACAATTTTTTGGAGGTTTTTCTTGTCATCTCTCGCCTTCGTTGGAGGAACTTGGAGCCCAATTTCATGACCATGTTGCAATGGTTACAGGTTGTAACCAAAATTTATGTTTTTCTTAATAAAATATCTCTCATTATCATCCATTTCTATTTGGTGATTCATGTTTTTAATGAGACTGTTTATATATATTTTTGAATCTATTATGCAAATTGAAATGATCGTGTCTAGTTTGTTAGAAAATAAATACCTATTTGTAGTTTCTTATCTCTTTGTTTGTAGGAGGTTTCAGAGAATCTTTGTGAAAGAGTTACGGAGAGAAACTTCTTGACACAGATTGACTTGAAACGATGAAATCCAGGTTTGTTTTATTTTCCATCATTTGAAAGTTAGTTATTGTAAATTAGTTACTATTAATTAACTGCTTGATTTGAGTTCGAAAGTGGTCTTTTAGGGTACCACTCTATTGTGGCCCTGACCCGTATCCATAGGACTTATTTTTCCAGAAAAAGGAGATATTGCATAGGTGGAGAAGGACTTCCATCTAGAGATCAGGTCAAGGAGAAGAGAGAATAGAGGCAACCACAAGGGGGTTTTATCAAAGCGAAGCCATAGGAAGGAGTCGAGTAGTACGAAGTTTTTTGTACAGTCCCTATGGTCGTGTATGTGTGCTTCCATGGAGACAGGTGCATATACACTACTTTACTTAAGGAAATGTGCATACACATCTAAAAGTGTGTCATATCTGGGTTGTACAAAAAATCATTATTTTCTAGGTTTATGTGCATTTTTATTTATCTCAGTGGGCCACAATCCCTATTACAGGAGCTCTGATTTTATCATAATAAAATCATCTAAGTAGAAGTTTTCCCTATGGGGTTTTTCCAAGGGTATCTACCCAAAAATATTGGTTTTTATGTGTGCATGATTTGGTTTCTAGTATTGATTATGCTATCTTTATTTGAGTTGAATATTATAGTAGTGTATTTTTGTTTTGTGTGCTGCTAACCCGATTTGCAGTAAGGAAATCACTAGATAAAAAGATACTCAGTTTTCAGAGTAAGAGCTTTTGAACAAAGTATCAAAGTGCATTCTCTAAAGGGAAGCCAAATCTCAAATCCATAGAATTTGATAGAAGATGTGTCAGATCTGCAAGAGATCTTAGCATATCCATAACTAACAGGTAGATATCGAAGGGCGTATTTCAGGGAAAAAATTATACTAAGGAAGAGCTAGGGTTTTATAGTTTTATAGAGTTGTACATGGATTGTAGAAGGAATAGGAAAGTACATACGCAGGTGTCTTTAGAGACACTCACATATACATGGGTTGTAGTAAGAACAAGCTCATACATATGCAAGTTTCAGTAGGGAAAGTCGCATACATATGAGGGTTTCAGTGTTGACAGGCGCATACATGTTCGTACATGTAAGTATAGGGGAATTCTCAATAATATGTGATTTCCAGGGAGTTTTATCAGGTCTAAGGGATGGCAACAACACCTGTGAGAGTTGAAGACATATTGGATGGAGCATCCAACTTCCTATATTGGAAATCAAGAGTGACTTTGGAGTTAAATTACTATGACCTTTGGGAGTTAGTGGAAAAATTAGTTTCTCCATCAACATATTCAACAACTTTAGAATATCAAGAGAAGAAGGATATCAAAGAAGATAGGGTCATATTGGATTCAATGAAGGATAATATAATTGCTCACCTATTTAGGACAAGGACATACAAATAGATGTTTGATGAAATGGTAGGGTTATTCTAGAGCACTAACATAAATAGGAAGATTTTTTTAAGAAACAAACTCAGATCGGTGCATATGTCTAGATATAAAAATGTTAACATACATTTCAAAAGGATCACACATGTACGTGATCCACTTGTATCCACATGGGAGAAAACAGAGGATGTAGAACTCATGAACGTGGCATTGAATGGTCTTCTCAAGTCTTGGGGACCATTTTTCAAGGGAGTCTATGCTCGAGAAAAAATCCTAGATCGGAAAAGGATTTGGTATGATTGCATGTAGGAAAATAATTGGGAGGAGTCTAAAGAAGGAAAGTGGGGAGATAATGAGGAGGAGAACCTGGCCCTTGTTATAAGAAAATAAAGGGAAAAGGAAAGGGTTCCAAGGGTAACAGTGAGATGTAAAACTCACAACCAATTAAGAAGGACTTGAGTAAAATCAAGTACTTTGTTTGCCAGAGGTATGGGTACTATGAATAACAGTTTTCAAAGAAGAAGGGGAAAGGAAAGACACAAACAACAACATCAATAAGGAGGCATCTAGATGAGTTTGTAGAAAAGTTTGAGAAGAAATTCTCAATGATCTCCTACCTCTCTACTAGCACCAACTCAAGGAGTGATTGGTACTTGAAACAACAAGGATTCTTTTCATATGAAAGGGACACATGAGTTTTTCAACAAATGGTCAGAAACAGACGCAGATCTACATGTAAATCTTGAAACTCATTCCAAGTGTGGTGTAGAGGGAGTTGGGATAGTGAGGTTGCATTTGAGGTCAAGAGGTTTTCTGGAGGTGGAAGATATGTTGTATGTCCCAAAGTGGAGGAAAATTTTTCTCTCAATATCAACTCTAGAGTATAGTGGTTTTACAATCTTGTTCCAGAATAGAAAAGTACTCATATATTCAGAGGGAGCTATCCCTGACACAATAGTGAGCATTGGTTTTAGAGAGGGTAAGTTATATAGGTTGCAGGGACAACCTATAAGAGAATATAATGGGATGTTAGATCATGGATCGATTTCAATGGCAAAAGATGAAGAGAAGGAGGCTCTGGAGGGTAAATAGTTGAAGTGTGCATAGAGTTCATAAACTTATAGTGTCGAGAGTCAACCTTCAAATGGGAAGAGCGAGTTATCACCTTCCATTCCTTTTAGAAGACCAATTTTCTATGAGATTACATTGATGGATGCTTAGGAGAAGGAGGATCCTAAGGGCACATTGAGGGAGAGAAATCCTTGGATGAAGTTTCCAAACGTCGTGGAATTTATATTTATCATCATCAACTCGATGACTTCCAATATTCAGGGAGCAACTAATATCCAGGGTTGGAGGGATGCCAGTGAGCATGATGATGTGTTCGAAATTGTGCCAGAATCCAAGGGAGAACTAGTTCTAGGTGTCTCTTCGAGAAATACCTTCCTCACTAAGTGGGAGTGTTGATGATTGGTATCATAATATGGGTATTTTCACATTGGTCTAAATGTCTAGATATGTGGAAGTCGTCAAAATCCTTCTTCCTTGAGACTTTACTTAATTAAAGGAATTAGTAAAGTAAAGTGATTTAATTAATTAATTGAATTAATTGAGTTATTTAAGGAAATGATTAAAATTAGCATTTAATCTTAGCATTTAAGCGAGATGAGAAGTAATCTCAACCATCAATCACTTTGGATATTAGGGTTAGGTTATAACTCAATATTATAAAAGAAGGGATAGGGTAATGGAGAAGACAATTGATATTCTTGAGAGCATAGAAGGAATTTTTCTCAAGGGTTGGATCATGAAGGACTGTGATTCAAGGAGATCTTGGATAGATGGAGAAGGACTTCCATCTAGAGATCCTGTTAAGGAGAAGAAAGAAAAAAGGCACTTGGAAGTGGGTTTGACCAGAGTGAAGCCACAGGAAAGGATTGAGTTGTATGGATTTTTCCATATAATCCTTGAATTTTGTATGTGGGCGTCTGTGGATATTGGTGCCTATATGTGGGTTTACTTAAGTAAATGTGCATACACCTCAAAAAGTGTGCCATATATGGGTCGTACAACATATCAAACTTTTCCAGGTTTGTCTACAATTGTATTTCTCTTAGTGAGCCATTATCCCTATTACAGGAACCCTAATTTTATCATAATAAAATCATCTTCATACTGGTTTTCTCTTCGATGATTTTCCAAGGGTATATACACAAAAATATTGGTGTTTATGTGCGCATTATTTGGTTTCCAGTATTACTTCCACTATATTTATTTGAGTTGAATATTCCAACAATGAGTTTTTGTTTTGTGAGTTGATAACCATATTTGCAGTAAGGAAATCAATAGATAACAAGATACATAGGTGCCAGAGTAAGAGGTTTTCAACAATACCTTCCCGTGGATGCTTCCCCACATTGGGGTCTTACAACGTATATCTGGTGTATTATTTTTTCTCTTGTCTCATTCTTATTATGATTATTTTTTGTTTTTATATGGATAGGAGGATAGAGTATTAAGGTTTTGATGTTTTATATTGTTGCATGTTTATTCATATGTCTCAATATTATAACATGGTATCAGTGCAGGTTACTCTACTCTACCTCCTTCAATATTTTTTTTTAACAAAAACATTTTATTAATATTTTTTGGGGCTCTCCTTATTTTATAGTTTTTCCAACTAATCTAGTATCCATTAAGGATTCTCTTTAGATATGGGCATTTTTCTACAAGATTGCGATTTTTTTCTCAAAACCCTAACCTTTGTTTTTCATATTTTCATATTCATGTGAATTTAAAAAAAATATGACCTCAACATTGTCTCCAAAATATAACTTTCAACCAAGATCAACTATTGGTTTGTTAAAATCAGCTTCAGTTTGCCCAATTTTAAATTAATTTTTCTAACCTAGCCTACGCCATTTAGTTTTTGGTAAACCTAAAGTTTTTTTTTGGTAAATTTTTAGGTTCAGTGTTTACTGAACCTTTCTTTTTACTAGACCAATTTTTTTTACCAAACCTACTTTTTCTTCTGAAGCTAATATATTTTTATCTAGGAGGATGTTTGCAGTGAATTTTTTTTTGTTGGGTGCTATTTTTCACTGACTAACTAATCAACCAACTGAATCTCTAATATGAGACCGTACAAACCATATATATTTCAATTTGTTTTTGTACGACTCCATTTGTTTTTTAATATTTTAGGTGTAAGAGTTCTATTTACATTTTTGGAGTTCGATCTAACTGTGTGAGGGTTTGATTTGTATCCTTGGGGGGTCGAGCTATTCGATTGAGGGATGATTTTCCTATTGGAAGTCCTATTTTACTCAAACTGTAAGTGTTCAAGGATGATTTCACTGTTTGAGAGGCCAATTTCTTGGTTGAGAGCCTATTTCCATGAATAAGAGGGTTTTACTCAGTGTTTTCACTCGTTGCATTTATGTTCACAGTTCCTCTTCCTCACACACACCCTACAAATGTGTTTTCCACTTGGGTATGGTGATTTACTCATTTCAAGGGCCAATTTGTATTTTAGAAGTAGGTCTATTTGTTGAGAGGGTATACAATCCATTTTTTCTCCAATCCAAGCTCGTTTTATCCTCAAAAACCTCGAGTCTGAATTTGACTGCTAGGATGTATTTTTTCCTTGATGAGCATCCATTTACCCTCCACGTAGGCCATATAGACGCAATTATTGCCTCAAGTAGGTCATATGGACATGTTTTTGATATTTGTTTCTTGTTGCATGTAATTTCTAGAGTGTTTGTGTTTTCCATGTGGTAGATCATAACCAGAGGAAGTTATTTCCAACATTCATCATAGGTAAGAACATTCATTTTTTTCATCTATTATTAGTTTCTTGTATTTCTGCATTAGTTTATTGTTTCTTAGTTTTTCTCATCATTTGTGTAGAGGTTGTATCTTGTTCTTGATTTACTTGTCTCTAACCTACCTGTGTGGAAGATATTTTTGAAATTTTTTAAGGGCATGTATCTCTAGCATGTTATCATGGTGACAACAAGAAAACATCCAATTATTAAGGCTTAGTTGCTTAATGGCTATATTTTTCAAGTGATATCATTTTTTATTTTGATCATATTTTACTTTCTATTTATATGTTGTCGCTGACCCTTGTTATGTAAAAGCAATTTCATTTCTTTATGGGCTTATCATGATCATTATATTCTTTACTCCTAGAAACTCTTGTGTATATATTATCTCTCTATTTGCTTCACTTTCTCCGCAAGGGTTTTTTTGGAAGAGTTATGGGATAGCTTGGTTATGTAGATTGTTCCCATCTTGAGTTTCTAAGAAAATTGATATTTTCATTCAGCATTAATTCTTGATAGTTGCAAGTGTCCTCTTCTTTCACTTTATTGAGGATCCAATTGTAGTTGTAATGGATTCATATATTATTCCTCTTCAACGTATACTTGACAACAACAAAGTTTGAAACTATTTGCCACTTTATTTGGGATGTTTAAGGTTGTAATCAAGGGGAATGTAATGTAATGTATTGAAATTCCATTTCATATCACCATATTCCACTAGTAATGTAATTTCATAAAGTGCCATCTTCTACTGTAAATCCATGATGATTATATGTGGGGCTCATTTTTCGATGGATAGATTGGGGTCTTGTATTCACAATGTAATGTTCAATAAAGTTTTTTGGTTGTGAAGTTTGTCTTCTAGAAACATTTTGATGTTTAGATCTAGGGTTCTTGTATTCATAATACAGTCTGTTGTAGTATTATTGCACCTTTTATTTTGGTTGGGACACCATTTTTCTTGCCACATGTTCTGCTGTATTGGCCATCTAAGGTTTATGTACACTATTGTGGTGTTTTGCAATATTTGTTCCAACTACTAGTGGAGTTATGTTTGTGATTATTTTATTCTAGACACGTGTTCTAGTGTATTGTCCATTTGAGGTTTCTACACATTGTTGTGGTGTTCTGCAAGAGTTCATTGTACAAGTTGGTTTGATTTAGTAAGCGATTGTTATATTCATCAAATCCATGAGGTGAAGTGTGTTCTTATTTTCATTTTATGGAAAATTATGGAAGTTGTCATTAAGGGGGGATGTTAATGCAATTCCATCTTCCTCCATAAGTGTTCCTTCTACCTTGTCTTCATTAAGGGGGAGTGTTAGAATGTGTAATGACGACTTGTGTGGAATTGTTGGAATGTATTAATTTGGAAGGAAATAATATCTACTCTTATGTAAAAGGGTTATTGCACATGCATTATGATGTAATATACTCTTGTTACCATTCATTATATAAAGAGATAAAATTACATTTTTTCCACATGTATTTTGGGATATAATTCCTCCATGCCTCTTGGTATATAATAGAGGTAAGAAATACACATGAGGTAAATTGAAATGAAGTATCACATAATTATCATATACATTAGAAATATGTGAATGATCCAGAAGGATCTAAGGAATGCTCACAAAGGTCCAAGAGGATTTAGAATGCTCACGAGGTCCAGAAGGATCCAGAAAATATTGAAATTTAACCATCTCAAATTCTCTTGAAAACTCCACCAATTCGTAGAGCTTGGTGATATCTTTCCAACAGTGTAAATTTCACCTCAAATGGAGTTCATATGCAAAAGTTATGAGCGATCAAAGTTCCAGTCAAACTAGGTCAAAGTCCACATGGGAAAAAGGTGTGAAACATGTCACCACTCCAAGGGTGACACGTGGCATATGGTTGTTTGTAGCTGAATGGGAAAGGTACAATCCAAGTGATCCAATTATAGGTTGACAAGTGGTGCACAAGTGGTCCAATTACATATCAACATGTGGCATGGGCAAGCCAATGAGAGGTCACCACATGGCGACCTCCCATTGGCCTATATTAGCATGGTTCATTAAAATTATTTGGGAGTCCATGGAGGTTGAACCTGTGACCTCCCAAAGGTCTTAACATATCCCCACTACCAACATATGACCACAATGGTTCATACCCATATACATTGTAAATATTATTTAAGTTTGAAATGTGGCATGATTGGGGAAAAAGGAGGGGCGTGAGGGCTAAGCCCCCAGTCCCTAGTCCATATGTTATTACATGCGACCTATAACAAAGAGGAGATAATGATTAACCAGTGCATACATATATATAGTATATAGTTTAAACCATATAATATATATATTATACATAACAATAAAAACCAACAGATGCGCACCATGGAAGATCGAACCCAAAACCTCCAAGATAGTATAACAATGCTCTAACCATTGTGCCAACTAACCCATTTTTTATGGGATTCCACTATTTTTAGCATTAAGCTACCCAATAATTTGAAGGGAGGTTTGGAGGCCTGGACCTGTATATTGTTCATGGATGCCAATGAGCACACAACCTGAGGTATGCACATTCCCTAGTTTGCACAGATATCGAGACACATAGATCTAGATGTAGGGCATGGATTCTAAGGTAGTATGGACTGCATAGAAATATGTGCAGGAAAATCCTAGTTTTGGCATTGCATATAAAAGTGTGCCATGAGGTATATTGTTCAAGCATAGGAAACTTTATACTCATTTTTCACAATTTCTCACAAGAATCATGAATTTGAGGTATATTTTGTGATTTAAGGTCGTTTGTAAATGAATTAGTCCAAAATGCCATTAATGATCATTTAGCACATTTCTTTGCATGCTGAAGAAGCTGCAATTGAGCCAGTTCAGAATTTGGTCAAATTTATAGTCAAATTTCTCATAATTTTGCAAGGATTTCAATGGTGAACTTATTTTCTTGTTTCGATTTATGGAATTAAAGAGAGTCCATTAAATTGGATTTTGTAAGCTCATATTGTAATGTAATTTGGTCTTTTGATATGATGGAGAAAAGTTGTGCTATCTAAAGGGACTTTGAACATGAGGTGATATATGCCATATCTATATGTAATTTTAGTTCTTTTATTTTCTGTTGTAACATCTCATTATTCAACAAAGTAATCATCATTTTATGAGTATTTTGGATAAAGAGAAAATCATCAGAATTCTTCAAACCACCTCAATACAATCAATAAATTATTTAGGATCAAGTTTAGTACTACATGTATATACTTAAAGAAATAATTGGTGTCTAAAGATTTTCGGATCAAGTGGTATCAGAGCTAGTTTTGATGTGTGTTACAAGTTGTTGATGTGATCAGATCCAAGAGTTCAGTTGGTGAAGATTTTGAAGGATCTTATCAAGAAGGCAAGATGAGTAAATTTCTCATGAAGTTGAGGCTACAAAAGAGCATTAATCGGTAAATCCAGAAGGATAATTATGAGTTGAGAATGTAGTTGAAAACTCCTAAGGAAGAGAAGCAGAGGTTGCAAGATCGTCTGTTATGTCATGAGGAATTCCATAAGGGTGTTTTTCATGAGTTTGAAAGAAATTTGCAAATTAGGAATCAAGTCTTCACACCATCAGTACCGATCCATTAAGATTGACAGGGTGAGAATGTAAAGTGTTCAATGCAAAAGGGACCACCTCTTTCAAAGAGCATGATCGATAAATATGAATCTTCATATTATTCTTTTTCCCATCAAAATGGATAATGATCAAGGGTAGTTGAAGCAAAGAGAAATTCAAATGAAGAAGTCCTACATAAACAGTTGGCCTTACCTTCTAGTCTAGAGAAAGGTAACATGTGTAAGGCATCTCCAGAGAAAGATGTGCATTCTATAGTGCAAGGACTGAAGACTTTTCCCATTGGTGAATGGTATAGTTATCCATGTGCTTCCTGTGGAACTAGAAGCCATGATGTGGATTAGTGTCGAAGAAGACAATCTGTGCAAGTAAAACACTCCAAGAAGAAGACAAATCATTTCTCAATTCAGAGGAAAAGGAGGAATGATATGAAGGGATCTTCGAACAAGACACTCTGTTCTCATTTTGGTAAGAGTAGACATCAAATAGAGAAGTACTAGACACTTTACCTGCACTTGTTTCCAAAGAGGAATATAAAATATGTAAAGATAATTGTAATAAGAAAAACAACAAATCTAGATGAAGTTAATGGTCTTATTGAAATGCTTGGGAAATAATACTTCCTGATGGCTGGTCTTGGAAACGTGATATATGAAGACATCAAATAATGGTTCATGGACAGTGGCTCATCTCGCCACATGAATGGGATGAGATCGGTATTTTTTACTTTGTCAGAGACCAACACAGATTGCTATGTGGGATCTGGAACCAACACCATACAAGCGATAAGAGGGTATGGATATGTAAGATTTCAACTCGATTCAAGAGGATTTCTGGGAATAGAACATATGTTGTATGTTGTATAATTAAAGGTAAACCTACTCTCAATTGCAATATTTGAGGATGAAGGCTATGCAGTCACATTCCAAAATGTCTAGGTACTTGTGTATTCAAGGGAAGTTTATCCATACACAACAATATTTCTTGGTATTTGCAAGGAGAGGTTATACAGGTTACTTGGAAGACCTATAATTTGGTATAATGGCTACTTGGATTCAACAACATATCCTGCATTAGATTCAATGTCATATTCAACATCAACTTTAGAGGCATTGTTAGAGGTCGGAAGTTGCAAGACTCCTCCAGGTACAATGGGAAGAATGAGTCCACAAAGAAAACTGTCTTTGAAATTTTGTAAATATATATTTGTAAATGTAATATGAAAATGTGTATATCTCTTAATGTCTATTAGAAGGCTTGTAAGCCACTCATTGTAAATTATAAGAGTGAGAGGGACTATGTAAAATTTCTATATTTCCACCTTATATGAGTGAGAGGGATTTTGTAAGAGAGTTTCTATATTTCCACCTTATATGATGTTGAGAGTGAGAGGAATCTCGTTAAGATATATTTTTAGATATCCACCTTTACATATTGCTTTAGAGTGAGAGGAATATCGTTAGGGATATTTCTAGATACCCACCTATACATATTTTTCTTTAGTGAGAGGAATCTCATTGTAAACATTTCTAATTGTTTAGACAACAATATGGACAATTGCATTGTCTTGTAATCAGCTAAAGGGATACATATGGATCAAATTGTCTAAGAAAATATTCTTGATTATGAAGAACTAAAAGTGAAGGAACAAAAAGATGTAGGTAGTTGGAGCATGTATATTGAGGGTGGAAAGAGCATCGAAATAATGCAAAACATTCTAGAGCTGGTAAAGGAGAAATATTCCTCTTCATAAATATGAGACATAAAGGCGCATGTTATAAGAATATTTTAAACATTGTGTCATGTTCATGTGGATGTATACCTTGAAAAGAAGCAATCAAGACATGTACATATCATAAAAGTACAAGCAACATTATTCTTCAAGGCGTGAGCAACAATGGACAAAGTATTTTTTCAGGGACTCCTACAGATACATAAGTAGTACAAGAATAAAGATTCCAAATGGGCAAGGCATAGATCAACATTCAACTTGGTTTCATATTGGTAGAGATGGAATACCTTCATCAATAGAAGGTGGGAGTGGATGTTGAAATATATGATACAGGTATTGCAGAGATTCAGTGAACAAGACTTTTATTATCATGCAATCTATGAGCCATAACCAGAGCTATTAGCGACAGTGTCAGAGGCCATAGTTAGAGCCATACTACAGAAAGGTAGGTAAAAGTACATTGATATAGTACCCAAGATGAATACTAAATTCCAAAAGAGTCAGCTAGATGGAAGAGTGAATTATCATCACTAAGTTGTTGAAAATTTATACTTTTGGAGGTCCAAAAATTCTTCAGTGGGAAGGTGTGATCCAGGATGATCCAGAAAAACTCAAAATTTGACCATATCAAATTGTATTAAGAACACCATCAATACATAGAGCTCAATGATATCTTTCCACGACATAATTTTTTCTTCGAATGGAGTTCGTATGCAAATGTTATGCGTGATCAAAGTTCCAGACAAACCAGGTCAAAGGTCAAAGTCCACATGGGAAAAAAGGGTGACACATGTCACCACTACAAGGGTGACACATGGCACATAATTATTGGCAGTTGAGTGGGAAAGGTATAATCCAAGTGGTCCAATTACAGGTCAACATGTGGCATGGACAAGCCAAAGAGAGGGTACTACGTGGAAACCTCCCATTGGCATGGATCATTAAAATTATTTGGGAGATGATGGGGGTAGAACCCACAACCTCCTAAAGGTATTAACATAGCCCCATTACCAATTCCCCACCATCATGGTTCATACCCATATAGATTATAAATATTATTTAAGTTTGAAATGTGGCACGTGTTATCACTCTGTAAATTCCCAAAGGTTGTTGTGACGTAAGAAGAAATCTAACAGAGGTAACCTTAACCAATCGCTTCGAAACTGGGAGCTAGCCTTACCAGTTTCAAAGAGGGATCTCTCTGTGAGTTTTAGATTTGTTTAGATTTTCAAGATTTTAGGCTAGTTAAAAAGAATATAACCGAGTTGTTTGTATTGTTTTTGAATGAAGTGGTTGAATATCACTTACGCTTCCATTGGGCTATGGGGTCTATTTTTAAAATATAGAAGTTAAAGACAACCTTTACAAGATTCGTTTCATAGGGTGAGATAGTGGTAATGTTGGATTCTTTAGGAATAAAAAAAGGTGTATTGCTGAAAAGGTGAGATATCAGTTAAAAAAAAAGCATTTAAGAATTTATTTGTTATAACATCAGAGGAAAAACATTTAAATCTACAAAAGATTAAGAACATAGTACACAATGGTAAATTATGCAACTTTAAATTCCTTTAAAGATTAGATTTAGAAAGACAATATGATAACTGAGAAGGAAACACTTGTACGCAGACAGAGGGAACTTCACCAACAATTGACATGCAGGAATCCTGTGAAACTTCTCTTTGTATTACTGGAATAACTTCTTAATAAAAATTACAGCAACTAGAGCTTGCTTGGGCATAAAGATCAACCCCCTCAATACTTCTAAGTTGGAAATATTTATAATAAAAGTTACAACGACTTTGTCATCAATGATCAGGACGTGGCAGATTCTAAATTTAACTAACTAACTCAACAAGATACAAAACTTTAGGGACTATTAATGATGTGTTGAATTCTTCAAGATGATTTTCGGGAAGGCCGTTGGTGAGTCATCTGTACGAATTTGTCTGATATGATTGCTGACTAGACTTGGACACCTCATCTCCTACTCAATCAAATTGCATAGCTCTTCCCATCGTAGCTGACTAGGAATAATGACTTTGAGTAATCTTTGGTATATTTCATCCATCTCTGTGTACTTGGAAAAAGTTGTCCTGACGATGAAAACATATTGGATCTCATGCTGTATGTTGATGTTTGGCTACAAAGTTTCTAAGATTGCCTTGCCTGTTATGTTGCCCTGTATTCCCAAAAATTTTGAACTATATTGGGACACTGTTTCCATTTACTGTTTATAATCAGGAAGGGTCATTAACTTATCATTTAGGACCATTAAGTTCAGGAGACCTTTCTTCTGCAGAGCTTCGATCTTACTGAAAAAATCTTTGAACTCCTGCGTCCATGGTTTGGACTTTCTCTTCCAACTGCAACATAAGTCCTCTCTTGGTCAGAACCCTCTTGACTTCGAGGATGGTTTCTGTCCTGTCTTTAATATTCAAATCCTCTAATTCTTCCTTGGTTTTCGAATTCAGGAATCTAATGATCTCAGTGGCTTTTGTGGGCGTTTCTCCCAACTCTCCTTTTATTTTCTCAATAGCCTGCATGCTCCTTTTTCCTCGAATATGATTTTCACCATTGGCCATATTTCATTTATGGATTTGGAGATATCCATCCAAATATTTTCCTTGGCCTCAGCAAGTGTCTTTCCTACCACTGTTTGCTTTCAAAGTTGCTGCAATTCCTATTTGAGCTTGTCTGATGTTTGCTTCTCCATGGAGTAGCTTGTTTGGTAACAAGACTTGAGTTGTTGAAGATCCTCAAACTCCTTTTTTAGTCTTCTAATTTTTGTCTCTTGCAAGTCCATTTCCTCCATGGATTTAGCTAATTCCACTGTCTTTTCCAGAGCTGTCAGTGGAGTTGCTGAGGGAATTTCTGCTATGGAGGTTTCTACTACAGATGTTGTGCTTACCCCTATGAGTGGAACTGCGCTCAATGGAATGACTTCCATAGGAATTGATTGTTCCTTCTCCTTCACTAACCTTTCTAGTTCTTCTTCCATCTCTTTCAACTGTGCATTCTACTCCATGATCAACTTGAGCATCTCGTCCTTCTCACATTCTGTCTCAGCTATCTCTTTTGCCTGTGCATCTTCCGTTAGTGGCAGTTTCAGTTGTTTCCTCAGAGATGCTATATCAACATTTTTTTTGTTTTGAGCATCTATTCGACTTCTTTGATATTCGAGGGGTCATACCTGATCTTGAGGACCAATTCTTCCAACATTTTAATTTTTTTATCCTTTGCAAAGAATGATATCTTTTCTAACTTTAACTGTGTCTGAACATTGCTCAGAGAGACCTATAGTTTAGCAGCCGAAGTAGAAGCATTTTCCAAAGTGGAGAAAACCATTTCTCTAGTTTGCCTATGTAGATCCATTTGATCAGTCGGGTGCACATTTTTGATGTGGAACTCGAACATTGCCCTTTTGTAGTCAGTGATTTCCTTTGGGTCGGGCACCTGTGTCTGTAGAAAATCCATGTGCATTCTAAAATTATCTGTATCAAACACATACAATAGTCTGTGCTATGACGTGGATGTCTATTTTCAAAACTGAGCATAAGTGTTGCTGGTCAACGTTTGATTCCTCTTCTTGATCAGGTCATATTTCTAAAAAATGGTCAATTTGACGCCTCCTTGTTTTGGCTGGTTGATTAATGAAGTATCGATCTGCTTCTTGGATGAAGAAGTATATGTGATTTGCTGGCTACCAGAGATAAGTGGTGACTAATCATCTTTCATAGCTGTAGTGGATTGGGTTCCCTTTTCACTAGCCGTGTCAGTCGTATGACTGGGTTTTGTCCTATTGGTGTGTAATTGAAAATCTTTGGTCGAGACTTCGGTGATAGAAGGTGAAGTATCCTTCCTGGGCCTTTTCTCATTTGGAACTTGCAGCGTGTTTGTTTGTGAGATAACAACAGGAAGAGATTGTTGTTCGGTCTCTTCCAGAGTGTTCACCTCCCACTCTGTTTGATTTGCGAACCTCTCTATTTCGATCATGGGTGAATGAACATATGGAATGTTTTTATTCTTAACCCTCATCTCCGAAATGATCCCGCACAGGTCATATTGCCACAGGAAACTAGCGTTGAACCTCATTTCCTTCAAAAATCTGTCTGCTTCTTCCCCGATGCCTCGACTATTGCAGATAAAAGACCCTATTTGCCCTTTAATTCTAAGCTGTTGTTTCTTCTTCAGAGACACAAAGTGTATGTCGTCTGAATTTATCATCTGTCTTATGTACTCTAGGGAAAAAATCCTCATGGGTAAATACTTGGGTAGCTTGTATGGAGCTAACTTGCATTCATATATTCGGATCTCAGTGTTATTTTGGTAAAGATACCAATATCCAATTTTTGCAAGGTCTGAGAGGTGTAAAATCCTTTGAATCACCTCATTTATTCTTGGTTTTGGTCTGCCACTGAGCATGCTCACCGCTGGGTGGTAAAACTACTCGATGAACTATTTGAAACTGAACTCTGTGGAATTTCGTCTGAGCAGTGAAGTCCAAGATATTACCTCTTGCGGCTTCCCGTCATTGCCCATTTTCTGCATCGAGAAAGAGAACCTATCTGTTTGAAAGAAGATGAACATGTAAGCCAGTATGGAGGAGTATCGGAATATGCCCTCTGTGGCGAACTTTGAAAACTTCTCGTGAATTTTCTCTGCTAGGAAAGTGTTGTAGTCGAATTGAGTGGTGGGTTTTTCCTTGGTAGAGAAAATGGACATAAAACCCAATATAGGTTCATCCACCCATTCGTCTGAAAAATAACCAAGAAGACAACAGAGTGATGAAATGAATTGGTTTCCCTTTTCTGAGAAAAGGGAGGAGGGATACAGGGGATTTTGATCCAGGTGGATATCGGTCGCCACCCACCTTTTCCAAATGGCTCAAAACAATTTTCTGGCAATTTTGGCAATTTACTATTTTTAGCAGTTTTTAACTTCCGGGGCCATTTTGATGGTCCAAATGAAGTTTTTTCAATATAAAGGTTCTCAATGAAAGTCAAAGGAATTATTGAGCCCCCAAAATGAATCTCCTCAAAGATACCTTTCTAACGAGTTATCACACGCCTAAAACGGAGATCGTATGCAAAAGTTACGACCCCGGGAAGTTGATGTACTCACTTACCCAAACGGGGCCCACATTACTTTTGGCGCTTCATCTCCTAGGGTTAGGTTTTTGGATGTATAGGAATTTTGGCATTCCTGTTTATTATAAAAAGGCCTTCAGATCCTCATTGTAATCATCTTATTGCGAATGCGAGTAGCCATCACATCTCTTCTCAGAGATAAGCTGCCACCATTCTAGCGAGTCTTTCACTCTATATTTTAACAGTCTCTGTACATTTCTTTCATTAATAGAAATTTTGTATTACTATATCTCTGTGTTTATGGTTGCATCTATGATATTTTTCTGTTATATTACTGGATATACGCAATATCTCCGTGCATTTCTTTATTATATCTCCGCTCTCATTTCGTGCCAAAGATAATCCGGATTAGTGGTATCAGAGAAGGTTGTTCTTGATCGTTTTTTTAGTGCATGTCCCCGACGAGGTCCGAGTATAGCAAGTTTGGTCTCGATCTTGTCTCTCTTGAAGACAATCTCTCTCGCACACCCAAGAAACCCTCAATGGCGGAAGAAAATAAAAACGACAGAGCAGATGATCCTATCAATCTGTTGCTTGAGCAAGCTCTCATGCGACAGAGGGACGAAATGATGGAGAATTTTGCCCACATCCTTCAATGCCTGCCGATAGAATCAGGCGCATATTCATCAAGAGGCCACTTTGGAGGCACCTCGCCTTTCAAGGTACAAGTTAATTTTGATATTCCTGTATTTGAAGGACAGATAGATGCAGAAGCCCTAGAAAAATGGTTAACTCTGCTAGAAGGTTATTTCTTTGTTCATAATTTTTCCGACAAGGAAAAGAACACCTTCGCACTCCTTAAGGCTCTCCCCCATGTCAAACATTGGTGGGAAACTTACTGGGAGAAGAGTTCCACAGAGGAGTTTGGAATATATGGGGCCGAGCCCACTTGATATTTTTTTGTGGATGCGATAAAGGAACAATATTACCCTGTTGGAAACTATGAGGACCAGTACATGAGATGGACCACACTGCGGCAAGAGAGGGGCCAAGCAGTTTCAGAGTTCACCAATACCTTCCATACCTTGCGCACCAAGTTGGGTATCAAAGACTTCGAATGACATTTGGTTCTGAAATACTGCGGGGCTCTACACAGATATATCCAAACTGAAATGGATTTCCTGGACATCTCATCACTCGGTGCTGCCTATCGATATGCTGTTAAAATTGAGCAGAAATTTAAGCACCAGAACAAACGGGAATTCGGGTCTGCAAATCTCCAACAACCAAAGTATGACAAAGAAAACCTAACAAACAGTCTCCCAAAAACCAGTCCAAGACACAGGAAAAGAAGGGTCACGGGAAGACATAGAAGGACACCGGAAAATGGTGCGATTTCCACAAAAGCCCCTGGCACAACACTGATGAATGTCACTCAAAATAGTCATTGGTGGTTGAGATCAAAGACAAGGAGCCAAACCCTGATTCAGAATCTGATTCTAAAAATACTGGTAAAAGACAGATCATCGACACAGACCCCACTGCTATTGTCGCGACCGCAGCAATTCAACCAGAAGAACCAACAGATCTAGAAGAGGGGGAGTGCCTTTTTACTTCACAGATGTGGGTGAAGGGGACCCCACTGCATTTTATTGTTGATAGCGGAAGCCAGAAGAACCTCATCTCAGCAGAGGTCGTCAAACAGTTGGGATTGTCGACAACACCACACCTGCAACCATACAACATCGGGTGGCTTCGCCAAGGATGAGATCTTCATGTCAGCCAGCAGTGTCGATTGTCATACGACATCCAACCCTTTAGGGATGAGGTATTAAGTGATGTTGCCCCACTGGATGTCTGTGATGTTCTCTTGGGTCAGCCATATATGTGGAAACACCATGCTATCTATGAGTCTCGACCCCCTAGTGTCATTATTACTCTGGGGGGTCATCTCTATAGGATACCAGAGGTAGTTCCAACTACTGCCCCACCTAAACAGTGTTGCAAGGTAGTATCTCATACTACAAAATTCATCTTC
>JZKD02S0259285.1:98413-116482 GCA_000966675.3 Picea glauca
TATATATATATATATATATATATATATATAACAATAAAAACCAACAAATGCATGCCATGGAGGATCGAACCTGGAACTTATGGGATAATATAACAATACTCTAACCATTGTGCCAACCGACCCGTTTGTTAAGGGATTCCACTATTTTTAGCACAAGTTTCCCAGTAATTCAGAGGAAGGTTTGGAGGCTCGAGCCTATATATTGGATGTGAATCCCAATGTGCACATAGTGCGAGGTATGCACATTTCCATATCTTCACAGATCTTGATATGCACAAATTCTTATGAAAGGCATGCATTTCGAGGTAGTACGAACTACATAGAAGTATGTGTAGGAAAAGCCTAGTTTTGGCATTGCATAGAAAAGCATGCCATGAGGTATATTTCCCAAGCATAGGCAACTTTATACGCATTTTTCACAATTTCTCAAAAGGATCATGAATTTGAGGTTTATTTTTTTATTTGAAGTCACTTGTAAAAGTATTAATCCAAAATTCTATTAATGAGCATTTAGTGCATTATTTTGCGTGTCAAGGCTATAATTGAGCCATTTTGAAATTCGGTCAAATTTATAGTCAAATTTCTCATAATTTCACAAGGATTTCAATGGTGAATTTATTTTCTTGTTTTGAGTTATGGAATTAAAAAGAGTCCATTAAATTTTCTTTTGTGAGCCCATATGGTAATGTAATTTGGTTTTTTGAGATGATGGAGAAAAGTTATGCTATCTAAAGGGAATTTGAAGATGAAGTCATATATGCCATATCTATATGTAATTTGAGTTATTTTATTTTATGTTGTGACATATCATTATTCAGCAAGGTAATAATCATTTTATGAGTTTTTTGGATAAATAAAACATCATCAGAATTTTGCAAACTACCCCAATACGATCAGTAAATTATTTTGGATCAAGTTAGATACTGCATGTATATACTTAAAAAAATAAGTGGTGTCTAAGGATTTTTGGATCAATGAATATGGAGTGTGATGTGTGGGATATTAAGTGTAAGATTGGAGATTTCAGAAGAATAAAGAAGACAATACATTCTCGTGGATGTTTCCCCACATTGGAGTTTTACCATGTATATCTGGTGTATTTTTTTTCTCTTGTCTCTTCCTTATTATGATTATTTTCTATTATTATATTGATGAGAGGATACACTACTAAGGTTCTAGTGTTTTATATTGTTGTATGTTTATTCAATGTATCAATATTCTAACAAAGCAAGCTCCTTGGGCTTGGTATGCTAAAATGGATATATTTCTTCTTGAAATTGACTTTTATATATGTCATTTTGAGGCTAATATATATTCGAAGAAAGTAGGTAACAATCTAACAACACTTTTTCTTTATGTTAATGACCTTACTCTAGTAATCCCAAACTTTTAAACAATGTGAAATCTAATATTGAGAAGAAATTTGAAATGATAGAATCATGTTATTTGCATTATTTCCTTGGCCTAAAAGTATTTCAAACCAATGTTATTTCAAACCAATGTTCAGGAATTTCCTTTCCTGGTGTAATTATGAATGTGACCTTATTTTCTCATTTCAGATGGAATATTGTAAACCAACCTCTTCTCCTTTCTAATTTGGAGTCAAACTTGTTTACCTGAACTACAAGTGACGACTGGATAATTATATAATTTGTCATTTGTCTCATTACTTTTTGGATGGAAAATTTTTGATAAATCAACTTGCATGTGTTAGAAATAGTCCTAAGTACTAACTAGACCTTAACAATTGGTTAGTTATGATAAGATTGTGGGTTAGTTACATTGAGTTGTATTTTTAATGTACTATTGTTCTACATATCAATTGACTTGGCTTGGTGCCTTTTCGGCCTCTCTTATTTTGTTAGTTATTTTACTTTCTTCGTTATTTTCTTGCTACTGGTTTTATCATGTGGTATTAGAGAACATTTATGATCTAATGGCCTTGAGGATTGTATGTGAATGTGAAGGAGTTCAAAAAGGATGTATGAGGCAACTACGTAGATAAGTTCGAGCGGAGGTCACCTATTACTGCAATTCGGTCAGTTTATTCCCTGGGTTATTTGGTCTCAAACTACCAGGTCTGATGCTTATTCCCAATCCTTTACAATACAAACTCGCTCTGGCTCAGTACAACTGATAAAGGACTATTGCAGTTATCTTGTTATCACCACTCCTCCAAGAATGGGTCATTTCGCCTCGGTATGTAGGCTCCTTAATGGTTTGCGGGAAATTCACCACTTAAGATGCAACATTTTGGTGAGAGAGGAGTTTTATTAAGAGAAATAAGTTTGAATCGAAAGTCTGCTGGAAAGGGTTCGATTCATGAAAAGTTATTTCGCCCCTCGACCTGCGTGTGCGTGTGGATTTGTTGTTGTGGCTTGAACGGATACAAGAAGTCTATGACCTAGTAAAGAATGAAGAAACCAAGTCGATCTACGATCTGATAAAACAAGTGAAGGAACTACTTCAATTTGATGGAGCGCCCAACGCCCTTGACTTGGTAAGGCAAGGTTGTAAGTATTGGACTCTCTTTTTTGTTTTGTTGTCAAAGTTGTTTACTCCATCTAGAATCGTGTACCATGCTTCAAATAGTAGCGTGTAGATTGCGTTTTGATGATCTTATCAAACCAGCGATTCTCTACAATTGATGAATTGGGATTCCTTGGATCTTCACTCGTCCATTTAATAATTGTAAGTGTTGTAGAACGATCGGAATTAAGTTGATCTTCAAAGTTTGTGAGACAATTATTATTGTATAGCACTTATAGTGTGAGAACAAGAATGACATAGAAGCAGTGTGAACCTGGTAAAGAAACCTCCATTATCTTGCTTGGAGATCTCCAGTTCAAAGCTTACACATCAACTTTGTAATCCACATTTTTATCACGACTTGAAAGTTTGAAAGAATCTCGACTCAAAAGAAATAATACATTTAATGTGATTTACTTCAAAAGGTCCGTTGGAATTCATTTAATGCATCTTACAACTAAGATGAAAGGTCACTTGGACTCACACCAAAGAGGAAAGAAATCAAATATAAGGTTTGGTAAAGTAGAAATTTAATATTTGAAAAACTGTGAAGTGTTAATTGATAAAGTATTCTATCAAATCATTGAGAATGGATTACTAAAGTTTAAAATAAAGTTAAACATAAAGAGATTGTAAAAACAAAGTGAAATTAGTTAAAGTATAATTACTTTGGGTTAAAGTATAATCACTTTGTCATTGTATTAACTTTATTAGTGTTGATAATTGTACTGGCACATTAATAATCTTCTAGGTCAAATGCATCAGACAAGGGAGGAGCCCCAGAACACAATGCAACTCTAGCTAGATGGTCTTCACCTAATGATGAGGGAAGTTCTAGCTCACATGCCTCTGTACAATGGTGACTCCCTCAACTCCATGTAGCACCATGAATTACCTTAGAAGAAGCGGGCCAAGAGCCATTAGCCAAAAGAATATCAGTTTTTTTTTTTTGTTTTTCTAGTTCTCATAACTCTCTTTAAAAACACTCGATATACATTTAAATACGACAAACTCTACCTCTGTTATTGGTCTAGCTTCCCTAGTGGCAGGCCAACAGTAGAGGTGGATAACATGTATGAGGTTTTGATGGTTAATTAGAATTTTACTAATGTGTGCTCACAAAAAAAAAGACTTTATTAGTGTTGATTAGAGCACAATAAATCTCAATCAAATACTTTTTAACGAGACTATTAGTGGGTCAAATCCAAGCCCCAACAAATTTCTCCTGGTGTATGGTGTTGGTATATGGTGGTATCCTATGCAAATTTACTTCATGGCACAACATAATTATTAAATCATTAAGGTGGTATATAGTGCTCACAATTATAATTAAGGCAATATAAGGTGTTCATTAAGGTGATATAAGGTGTTCATTACACAAACAATATTTCTAGTTTTTCATTGATTATTGTAAATTTTCGGTGTTATAAGGAGAATTTGATGCTTTTATTCTCGGTGTTATAAGAAGTTTTTGGAAATTTTGAAGTTGTAAGCAAGCATTTTTTTGTACAATCCATGTGAAATGGAATAAGGGGGTTCTCAAAGAGGTCACTTTCATAGTTTTTAAGATTTTCTAAAAAGAGGTATTAGAATTTTTTTAGTCTTACAACTCTTTCATATTGTGCACACTTCATGATGGCGATGATTGAATAAATATTTATAGTACTACACTCATTAATCAACCCAACTTCAGAATCTACAATTGCAATAAATAAGTGTACTCTTACTACAGTACTTACTTTCTTACAAGTAATGCACAAGAAAGATGATATGTTTGTTGGCCCTTGACCAAGTTTTGAAGAATACTTGGTCATATTTGACCCTTTTTGGGACTGCGGCAGCTAGTCAAAGATGGAGCGCAATGCGAAACGGAAATTAGGGAAGCAAAACCTTTTTTGGGGACCTTTTTAGGTTTTTGGGTTGATGTAACGAGAAAGGGATGTCAGCTCATGGGTTTACCCACACTTAGGCCCATTTTGTAATCTATAAATAGATACTTAGGCAATGTAAGTATGAGAGTAGTACATCTATGTGATGTATAGCTAAAGGCTTAGTGCTAGTAATTGGATCTGTGTGATCGGATGTATATTGCAAGTGCTCTGTGCAGGATTGTAACGAGATTGAGAAGCTAAGTGAAAGTTGTTGTAGTTTTGTGCTGAAGTGCAAGGAAGAAGGATCTAGCGAGCTACACAAATCTTCTATCCTATGCGAAATAAGGATCATTGAAGCTATGTGTTGTAACTGCTTGATTGAGATAATATAAAGGAGAAGACTTTATGGATGTAGCCCTAGGGTGGGGGTGAACCATGGTAACTGTGTGTATTATGCTCTGTGCTTTGTCCTAATGTGGTTATCTCTTTCTTGGTTAAGTGCTTGCTGTGATTAAATAGATTTAGTTATGCTTTGTGCTTCTGAGATAGGAATGAATATTAGATCTGATATATAAAATGCTTAGTGTCTGATCTGGTGAATCCAATCTCTCTTGTTGTATCTAAGTGCTAAGTCTTATTGAATCTAAGTAATCACTGCGATGCTCTATGCTATCTGCGAAGTACCATAAGGGTTAAATATTGACGAATGTTCTATGCTAAGTGCCCTATAAAAGATATAATCACAGATCGGTGTCCCAGCTAAGGTTGCAGACATCTGAGTCCTGCATCCCTGCCTCTACCTCGGGTGAGACTTCATCTGCTTCGTAGGTGTTTCCAAAAGGGCCATTAGTTAGGGTTTTGTTGGTGCGCTCTTGAGCATTAAACCCTGGGTCTGCCCCTGTGCCAACAAATGGTTCCGTTGACGGGACCTGAAATTGTGATTGCTGTGAACTAAAGAAGAAAAATCTTTGTGCGAAATAATCTCTGTGCATAGATCTGTTTCCCTAGTGCGCAGTATTCTACTTGACCTACGAAGCTTTGTGCCGAGAAAGAAAGGTCAGATCTGAAAGAAAGAGGTCAGATCTGCAAGAAAAGAGGTTGATACCAAAGAAAATAAGTGAGATATGAACACTTTATGTTCTAAGAAAGGTAAAAGTGGAAATTTCTAAAGAAAGAAGTCAGATATGCAGAAAAGAGGTAAGATCTGTAAGCTCTGTGCACTAATAAATGTAAGAATAGTCAAAAGTTTTTAGATCTAAAAGCTTTGTGCTGTGTAGAAGTAATATAAGTGAAATTGTTTGTTTCTAAAGCATGGATTTAGGTACGATTGATAGATTCGGTCCTAGCTCCAAAACTAGGGCATTAATAAATGAAAGAAAGTTTGATATGAATAAATTTGATAAGTATAATGATAGATATGTTATACAGATGCATAGGAAGAACGTATGGACTAACAAGTGGATGCAGGATCCTAGAAAGAGTTTTTTGCAGGCTAACTACCACGACCCTAGTGCGCAGTACAAAAGAAGATGGGGAACATTTAAACGAAAGAGAGGGTTAACCCTCTGTTACAGTTGTAGAAGACCGAGACATCTTGCTAACAAATGCCCTGGTGGAAGACCTAGTTGTCTTTGTTGCAAATCTTTAGACCATGAAGTATTGGATTGCCCTAGAACAATTTCCAGGCTTGAAAAAATGAATTTGAATGAAGAAAACCCTAAGGAAAATCCAGAAATAGTAGAAACTCGGAAAGAATCAGAAAAGGTATTGCTACAGATGAAAGACACCTTGAATGATCACCGACATGTTAGGCTATTAGAGATATTCAAAGAAAAGGAGCAAGTTGAAGCAAGAATAGGGGACTTCGACATTGACTGTATTCTTGATGAAGAAACACAAGCAAACATTATGTTAGAAATAACTTGGGAAGCTATAGGAAATCCTGCCATGATCCCTTCCCTAGGAGGAACAAGTTTATTCAGAGGAAAGCTAGTAAACCTATGTGGAAGGCTCGCCTGGATACCTATGACTATCAATGGAACTTTGACAGAGGAAGACTTTGAGATTATTAAATTTGTTGGAGACAGCGCCCCATTTACCATGCTCATAGGAAAACCTTGGATTGATAGAGAACAAGCGAGATGAAAAGAAGAAGAAGAAGTTTTGGAACAGAAGAAGCAAGATATAAAAGACTTTATGACCAGAAGGATCGCGCACTTGATTGAAGAACAAAAGAGAAGATCACAGATATTTAATACTAGCAACTCCAATGTCGAGGCTAAGAGAACACTAGAAGATCCGCAGAAGATTGAGTTACCTATTTTTGATACAGAGGAATTATTATCCAGGAACCCTGGGAAAGACTTTCAACAGCGTGAAATAACTAAAACCACAGAAGATAAGCATCAGAATGATAAAATCATTACTGAGACGAAGCTTACTGGGAAGAAGGATAGAAAGTTAAGAAAGAAAAGGGATAATACTGTAAGGTTACAAGAGGTTCTAGAGGATACTTCCCAGACAGAAAAATTACAAAATTCGAGCTTCACTGAGATATCAGAACAACGACATGGGTCACTTCGCCATGGAAAAGTGATATAGCCATTGGAATCCAATATGTCTATTCGACTTCTGCTCCCAATGGGTCGAAAAGCAATTATGGATTACCACTAGACTGTAGGACAACACCAGAATGAATATAACAGAATTAATGAGAACCCCATGTCTGTTGCAAGCAGACCGTTGCTGAGATTTCCTATTTATCTCATTGCGCCATGCCCGAAGAACACTTTTTCCAATTAATAAGTTGAATCTCACAGAATTAGCAAGTGTCTACATTGATCGTCACACCGTTGTTATTTATTCTAGTACAGTGCTTAATACCAGTGTTACCCCAATTATTTTCCTTGAGCGTATATGTCCGACGAGCTCAACGCAGCTGAAGAATCTATAAGAGAGGTACTCGCTAGACTTAGAACCAAACAAGTCATGTTGGAAAGAGGGTTGTCTACGGGTTTATAGGCACCATCAACGTGAGGAACACAAGCTTCCCCGTTGATTGCTCGAGCAGGAACATCTCAAGTCGACGCAGAAAGAAGAACTAAGCATAAAGACGACATAACCAATGCAAAGTTAGTACCGTCCATCCTACCAACTTACCTACCCCCTTTGAGTGGTGCGATTAACCGGGACAACATCCCTCGAGACTTTGAATACACCCTAGTTACTGCTTATCTACCAAAAGGAGTATGCACCTATCGTGCAGATCAAGACAAGGTTGCGGTGTTGAATTTTTGTGACTTCATCCTGGGAGACCGTAAAGCTTACAACATGCTTTCCCCGCACAAGTACTTAACCAAAACCAAGGGAAATAATTCCAAGATCATCCCTCATCAATGGACGATGAACCTCGAGCAGTCTACGTTGCTTAGTGTCCTGAAAATACCGCACTTCGATAGACACCAAGAGGTGAATGCTTGTGTAAAACTACTGCTAGCAAGTTACCATGGAGGATACCTGTGGGTAAACCGCTGCATAACTGATGATCCGATGTTGATCAATAGGATCACCAGGCTTAGTATGCAGGGCCTTGATCCCCAGGGTTACTACCTTGGAAAGACCGCAGACCGCGCTCTTTCACAGAAGATTAAAGAAGCTTATGGCAATGTCGAGAAGGGCATGTGAGGCTACAAGGTAGCCTCTATCGAGAGTAGCTCAGTGAACCTTGCATGCCAACTGATAGTGGGGAAATTGGTACGTAAAAATAGACCAACTCAAGTATCATGCTTCATAGTTGACCTCACAGGAAAATGCACAGAGGGACTACAGATGAACTAGGCAAAGTACCTAGTCAACCAACTTGAGATTGACTGCATAGAAGCCCAGGATCAAGGGCATGAATTCCATTTTAGCTGGTTGCTAATACTGATCACTTTTTTTGCATGGGAGCTACCAGAAGGCACAACCTTCCTGGACCTTGACCATTTTGAGCCCTTAGCCGCGAAGTTCAGTACTTTATGGTACTCGAACGATATGAACAAACAATGGCAATCAAATGTTGTTTTTCATACATACTATAACCAACTAAAAGAAGCCATAGGGGGTGAACCTCGCATAACCCCGAACACTTTACAAAGGTTTCGACCTCTGATAAAGTTTAGTGCGGATCGCCACTTTATATACCTAACTCCACGCGTTGATGAACACCAGGAACAACTTCAGTCCTATTATAAGTTGACAGAAGAAGACCTGGAAGAAATCACCAAGGAATGGTCGACGAACCTCCTTATCTCAGCAGATCCAATAGATATATCTGACATCAATAGCCCAGAAGCCACCTGGGCCCAGTAAGGCTAGGAAAACTAAGAAGATAAAGAAAGATGAGGAAATCCAGGACGTCGACAGTAGATATGTAAGGACGGCTTCCACCACACCCGATCACGGAGGTAATAATGAAGACTTTGAAGAAGTTGAACAAAGGCCAAAGGATGAAGTGGAGATCATAATGAAAATAAAGGGTTCACCTCCAAAACCTTCTTCCAAGAAGAATTCGAAAGAATCCATGAATAAACTGATGACCACACTCACCCTAGACGAGTTCATATTTCTCCTTGCGACTATGAATGAAGCTATTGAAGAGATAACAAAAAAACAAGTAGCCAAGAAAGAGGCCATGTACAGCAAAATTGAAATCGAGCTCCAAGGAGTAAAGCAAGCACTTCAATCGAGCCGCAAAGAAGGAACAACAGAAGCAGGATATGAACCAGTTCAACTCCATAGGATTGCTGACATAGTCGAAGTACAACTTTGAAATGCAAAAGAAGCAACAATGCAAGCCACCTAGGCCCTAAAGCAAACACATGAGGAAATCGTAGAGCAACGTTGGGCTGCACAGTAAGGGAAAGAGGCCATCCAAGAGAAAGTTGACGAAGACAGAGAAAAAATTCAAAAGGAGAAGGAGCAACTTCTTGCAAAGCAAGTAGGGATTGAAGAAGTTGTCAACAGAGCATTTCTCTCTATGACCGGCTTAGAATAGAAGGCCAAAGAACCCTTAGACCATCAAGTGATGAAGCTTGCTGAAGTTATTCAACAACTTCAACAAAGAGTCATGGAATTAGAGATTCAGATCATCCAAAGCACCTCGCAAGAAGAGAATGACCAACGAGAAATAACTGCCCAGAGTACAGTAGAAAGGATTAAAGCACTCATTGAAGAATGAAAACAATTAAGTAGCAGAAGTGCGCAGATACATGAGAACCTAACTGAGAACCCGGAATTGCATAAACTGGAGTCGCAACTCCAGGAAGCGAAGCAGCATGTAGATAGACTTCAGATGCAGTTGAAGGCCCTATAAACCATAGAGAAAATGAAGTGATCCCATGAGCAATGCGTCAAAAAATAGCATATCCACATGATCTAGAGCAAGGTAATGGAAGAAACTCATCAACTTCAACCTTTGCAGGATAAGGCATGTCAACTATTTTTAGAGATTGAGAACCAAGGAACAGAGCTGGAACAGATCGTGACTACAGTTGAACAACACCTAGAGGGACTAGTTAATAAAGCACTCATCCAGGAGTTTGTCGAGCAAGAGGAAACCACAAAGCAGCAGGTTGAAGTGGCTCGAGCCAAACTCGAGGAGTTTGAAGCAGAATTGGTCAGACCTGATTGACTCGGGATGAGTCACAGGTGAGTGTTGGGGGCCTGCTAGCACTTGACCAAGTTTTGAAGAATACTTGGTCATATTTGACCATTTTTGGGACTGCGACAGCTAGTCAAAGATGGAGCACAACGTGAAGCAGAAATTAGGGAAGCAAAACCTATTTTTGGGACCCTTTTAGGGTTTTGGGTTGATTTAACAGAAAAGGGATGTCATCACATGGGTTTACCCATGCTTAGGCCCATTTTGTAATCTATAAATAGATACTTAGTCAATGTAAGTATGAGAGTAGTACATCTATGTGATGTATAGCTAAAGGCTTAGTGCTAGTAACTGGATCTGTGTGATCGGATGTATATTGCAAGTGCTCTGTGCAGGATTGTAAGGAGATTGAGAAGCTAAGTGAAAGTTGTTGTAGTTTTGTGCTGAAATGCAAGGAAGAAGGATCTAGCGAGTTGTGCAGATCTTATGTCATGTGCAAAATAAGGATCATTGAAGCTCTGTGTTGTAACCGCTTGACCCAGATAATATAAAGGAGAAGACTTTTTTGACATAGCCCTAGGGTGGGGGTGAACCATAGTAACTGTGTGTATTATGATATGTGATTTGTCCTAATGTGGTTATCTCTTTCTTGGTTAAGTGCTTGTAGTGATTCAATAGATTTAGTTATGCTTTGTGCTTCTGAGATAGGAATGAATGTTAGATCTAATATATAAGATGCTTAGTTTCTGATCTTGTGAATCCCATCTCTCTTGTTGTATCTAAGTGCTAAGTCTTATTGAATCTAAGTAATCGTTGTGATGCTCTGTGCTATCTGCGAAGTACCATAAGGGTTAAATATTGACGAATGTTCTATGCTAAGTTCCATGTAAAATATATAATCACAGATTGGTGTCCCAGCTAAGGTTGCATACATCTGAGTCCTGTAACCACCCCTGCCTCTACCTCGGGTGAGACTTCATCTTCTTCGCAATTTTTGCCAAAAGGGCTAGTATTTAGGGTTTTGTTGGTGCGCTCTTGAGCGTTGAACCCTGGGTCTGCCCCTGTGCCAACAATGTTCAAACTTCAAACCAAACTGTTATCTGATGAATTAAGTCTCTTTCAACACCGACAATGTGATTTCATACTAATTCAAGATAATCCATTGTTTGGATTACATATTGACGAACAAAATGACATTAAGAATGAAAATGAATTCAATGAAGACACTCAGTTGACTAATGATAACACTTATAAAGATGAAGATGTTTTGGAAGCCTCTATGAAAGAAACATATGTGGATAAATGTGAGGAAGTTTCAAGTAACTATAAGTGTTTGTATGTGGGAAGAATTACAACTTAAACTTAATCAATATGGCTTAGGATACAACAAGGTTCAAGATAACATTTTTATTCCTAATTGTTGCAAACTTATTTTCTTTGTCAGTGGAGGTTTTTTTAATGATGATCGGAAGACATAGCTTGAAGATATTAGTAAGGAACATGTATAGGTTATTTTTGATGATCATGATGATGAGACATATAATGAACTCATACAATGCAAACACTATCACTGGTTTGGCCATGATGAGTCGAAGTTTTTTTATCTTCACCCATGCAGTTTTTGTGGGAAGACCAACCACCTCTCAGTAAGGTGTCAGAAAAATAAGAAAGTTGAGTGGAAATAGGTAATTTTTGAATGGTTAGGGACTTAGCGTTGGAGTTTGGAAGCCAATTGATTGGAGCGATCTTATCAAAAATTTTATACATAGGTACAATAATTATTGATAGGATATATTTCTCAGTTGATAGTCATGAATATTTTTCAGGATTGGATGATATAGGGAATGATCGGGGCCCACTTGATGTAGTCTTCTAGGTTGAAGATCGAGTCTTCAGACTCCAATCGAAGACAGTTCGATTACCATTTTCCACTTTCAAGGGGGGTATATCTCATTTTCTTGACTTCTTACTTTTTAGTTAACATGGGGGAAATATTGATATGTCAGACTTCAAGTTTTGAAATCTAACTTACATGATTGCAGTTTATGATTGATCTATTCATGATCTAGGATTGCATATGAGTTTATGATTTCAAGATGATGTATGATTGAGGATTGTTTCAAGACATGATGTTTGTTTCTTGATTGGATGATGGATTTAATGATGGATTTTATTAGTTAGTTTGAACTTGACAAGATTTTTGTCGAGACAGTTTAACACTTAGCAGTTTATGATGGATTTGGGATTTTTGATGGATATTGGATGGATGGCTGACTTGCCACATTTTGAAATTTGATGGATTTCAGTCACCTTATGAATTTGATGGTGGTTTGACAGTTCGACACCTTCATGATAGTTTAACATTTTGATCAACAGTTTGTATTTGTGATAGTACCAGAGATCACCTAGTTTACTACACAAAAGGTTTTTATGGACATAGGTTTTTATGTATACAGGGTTTGGATGCATTTCAACACTTTTTTTATGTCAGCAGGATTCTTGACAATTCTTTAGTGTGTTGATTTCTTAGAGAAATTTGTGAACTTGTCTCTTCACTTGATAGTCTTTGGACTTTACAGGGATCATTTTCAGATCTAGCATAGGTCAACTATTTATTTTGCATTTGAGCTTGGTGCATTGATGATTGCCATGGATTTTTAGGATTTGGGATGTGTTGGACATGTAGCCAATTCACTTTTCATGAGGGTTTTCTCTCATCGGTTTTGGGTTCACTTCAATGAACACCTACAAGATGTCTAGATCATTTATTACATAATGTGTTTTATAGAATTTGGTTTCAACATCCACTTTTGGTGGTTTTCAAGTGGATCTTCATTGACACTCATGAGATTTTAGACCATGAATTACAGATTGAAGACTCAAATATGTTATTTTCTTTTGCACTAGTTTTTTTGCTAAGGTGATACATTTGTATGGACTTAATATTAAAGGTGGTTTGTTAGAAATAATCCAAAGTCCTAACTAGACCTTAACAATTGGTTAGTTATGATACGATTGTGGGGTCATTACATTGACTTGTATTTTTAGTGTACCATTGATGTACATATCAATTGACTTGGCTTGGTTCCTTTTCCACCTCTCTTATTTTGTTAGTTAATTTACTTTCCTAGATATTTTCTTGATCCTGGTTTTATCAACAGGGCCATTTCAGTGGCTTGTCTAATTTTGGAAATTTGGGTCCAAAAATAATAGTCTAAAATCTTCCAGAGCCATTTTGAGGCATCAAATGACACATTTTTTGGTCCAAACCCTACTATGGAGGAAAATTATATATTATACACATTGATACCTTCCCAACCATGCACGAATCACCTCAATCAGAATTTGTATGCAAATGTTGTACCTCTTGCAAGTTAACATACTATATTGATCAATATGGTGGGAGTGGATGCCATGTCATCCTCCATTACTTAGACATGTGGGGATAGCCACGCAATGGATTTTTGAACAAAATTATAGAAGGTCCAAAAATTATCACAATTAAGGGTCGAGGAAGTAAAAAACCTACCCCTATATGGCTATCGGGCTATGTTAAAACTTAAATACCAATCCACTAGGAGGAGAAAGGGTTCCATTCTATGTTATTGTATTTTATTCCATAGTAGAGAAGAACAAATGGGAGTGGAAAATTAGAGGGCATAACAGACGAGGTTGATGCTCTGTAGTAGCCTAACAGAACACATGTCTCACAGATAAAAGAGAGGAGAACAACCTCACCTTCTAGATGAGTTTTCTCCTGTAAGGGTTTCTGAGAGAAAATATTTGTGTTATTTTGTGGATGGCGTGTGATTGTATTTTATTGTTCTCTATTTTTCGCATTTGATCTATTTCATGCATAAGAAGTAAATCAATAACTAAATATTATGGAATATAAAATAAATTAACCCTCATAGTGTAGATTTCAATTATATTTATCAGATCCTAAATACTCGTTTTCAAGAAAGGCATCTCACGAGACACAAAATGCAAGGTTACAATGCTCGAGATGTTGGCTCAACAAAATCCCCAATCCACCTTCTTCCATCCAATAGAACTATCTACTTAGATAGTAGACATGACCGTGAGTGCAAGGTGAATAATCTCTAAATAATATATCCATTGTTTGAAGGTTTGAATAAATAATTTAGGGTAAGAAGCTAGCAGAAAATAGGGAGGAAGAATCTGGGTTACTGATATATAGGTGAGAAGCATAAATAAAATATGAAATCATTAGGTGAGTGTTTCTTCCCCGGTTCCTTTCATACGGGTACACAATGTTTGCTCATCCCCTTCATTTTTTCTCCGCTTTCCTGCATTAGGAGTGTTTGATCCTTTATCATTCTATTGTGACAAATTGTTCCAGTGGAATATCCATGGCATCTTACAGATCAACAACCGAAGTAGTTGTCACTTTGTACCATTCGTTAGTTGGTATCATTTTACATTCAAATCATACTCCCCGTGATATTTCCTTTGATGTTGGTCTTGTTGCTTGGTATATGAAAACACCCCATGAAAGTTGTTGGAAATTAGAAAAAACAATGCTTCGATATATCCAAGGAACAATTCAATTTGAGATACATACAACTTACGAGGGACTCCTTTCTTAGTTGGTTTCACTAATTTTGATTGGGTCGATGACCTTGATGATTTGGTCACGTGGGATCCTAAGAAGCAACAAGCTCTTGTTTTTTCTTCAATAGAATAAGTGTATAAAGTATCAATTAATGCAAGTCAAGAAGCCTTGTGGCTTCAACAAATCCTTTCAAAGTTTGGATTACAACGAAAACATCCAACCAAACTTCGTTGTGACAACCAAAGGGACATCAAACTCACAGAATATCCAATTCAACATCATCACAAAAAACACATTGAGCTAGACATGCATTTCATTAGAAGGGTTATTCAAGATCACAATCTTGAAGTGATATTTTTCCCTACAAATGATCTAGTTGCAGACATTTTCACAAAATCTCTTATAGAAATAATTTTTTCAAAACTTTGATCTATGTTAAAATTCCATTAAGTTGACATTAAGGGGAGATATGATCTAATGTCACCTTTGTAAATCCTTCAATCCTATCCCAAATTATTATTAAGGGGATCCCAAATTGTTATTAAGGGGACATGGTAGGATATTTAGACACTTAGGAGTTAGTTAAAATCAATTTGTTGCAATGTGTCTTAGGTAAAGTAAGTTTGTTTAGTTTATTTCCTTAGTATGCATTTGTAGTTATTGGGCCAGATGTGAAAAATATTAATAACAAAAAAATATTTCAATGTCTTTCATAAATAAAATATTTCAATATTCACCTTAAGTAAAATAATTCTATATCAACTCTCTATATAGAAATTATATTTAACTCCATATAGAGAGAGTCAGAGAAAGATACAGAGTAATTGAAAGTAAAATAATATTATTTAGTAGATAGGTGCCTTCTCCTTACTAGAAATAAATAGACATGTAATTTATTCAATGCTTGAATGGATTTGACATGTGACATTTAAAAAACATTAATAAGAAAAACATAATTTCAATGTGAGACATAAATAATATATTTCAATGTCGTGACCTTAAAAAAATGTTTTATTTGCATATATAGATTTATTTATTTTGATAAAAATAAATCATTTTTATTAGATTTTAGTTGAAAATGGATATATTTTAAGTAATTTTAGGAATATAGGCTAATGCAGTTTTGGTATTGGTATAAGCATCTTCAAAATGCTAAAATGCAATAAAATTATGCTTAAATTTTTGGGGATATTTGTCCAAAATCAAATGAGAAATTGTTAGATCTTCGGATTGAAGTGATTATTTTTGTATAACGCGAGTATCCCAAGATTTTTTTAGCATGCAAATTCCATTTCTGCATTCAGAAATTGATTTTAAACAACAAAAAAATAGTGATTTTGTGCACATTTATGTTGCCAAATTCCGACAAAAAAAATCCATTTCGTACAACAGTTAAACAACAACTTTTAAGTCTTCACTATTTTCGAATTCTTTTTTTTTAAAGTTATTTTCAAATCTTTATCATCCATTGTTTAAAATAAATATAGCTACACATCTTAAATTTGGATCTATCTATCATATAACTTGGAATCTATCTATTATATGTGAATAGGAATCAAACCCATTAAGGTGAAAGCCTTTTTTAATAAAAAAGAAATTGAGAAAAAAAAATCATCATGGTATTATGTTTCTCGTATTTCTAATTGCAGTTTATTCCATATTTTTTAATTTTAATATACAATGTAATTCACTCCCACCTTTAGCATACTATTATTGATACCTTCACTAAATAGTTATTTAAAATATTTTATTTATGATAGACATTCATATTTTTTATTATTTATGGTTAAGAAAATGTCACACCTGAAGAGGGTAGGGCATGTACTAAACTTTAACACTCAAGTCCATGAGTGGAGGTCCCTTTCTCTTTTATAGCAATATTTTTAGTTTAATTTTGTCTTAAATCCGGCAATAATTTGTTGGATTTGCACATTTGAGTGATTAATTACGTATAATCTGAGTGCCCGAGGGGTTTTTGAGCACAAAAATGTAATTTATACAACAAAAAATTGTGATTTCATGCAAATTTATGTAGTCAAATTCGGGCGAAAAAGGAAAAAATGTAGAATAGTTAGACAACTCATGCCACTCTCAACTGCAAGTTGATCCCTAAAGAAATTACACATCTATCTACCTCATACTTTGGAATATGCCTCGCAAATTTATTAACTCAAATATTTTTTTTACTTTCTATTTCTCTTTATATATATATATATATATATATATATATATATATATATATATATATATATATATATATATATATATATATATATATATATATATATATATATATGGTGAGTGCAAGCTAATGATGGTCTCTCATGACACGCAAATTATCTTAACTTGGAGGGATTATTCAAGGTACTTTTACAATGAATTTGAATATGGTGTAAGAGGATGAAACTTAGGAAATTGAATTAGATTTTCGAATATACAACTTTTATTCATAGACATTGTGAATAACTATATACAACTTTTATTCATAGACATTGTGAATAACTATATACAACTTTTATTCATAGACATTGTGAATAACTATGTGAAATTTGATTTTTTCTAACAATGGTAAGTTATTCTTCGAGCAAAATATAAGGTATATGTCTTTGTTTGTGCAACTGTTGAGTACCTTAACGATGGAATTCCATTCCAAAAACTTGTATAAACGTAGAGAACCCATTTTTCTAGTGCAATGTATTTTTTGAAAAATTATAATATAAATTTTATATATTTTTAAAATTATCAAAGTCAATATATCCTTGAAGTTACAATGCATTTTGTTCATGCAGGCCAAGAGGGTCTTAACATGATCAAAAGAATTTATTTATTTTTAGATTGTAGATATCGGTCTCCTCTAGTGCGTCATATAAGCCATTCTAGAAATGGTTTTAGCTAACAAACATTTATAGCATAAATAAGAGAGGTATGTATTCTAGTATTTTGATATATGAAAAGACAAAAATAGATTAAAAGAAGTAAACAATATTAATTTAAAAAGAAACTATATATTTGGAATCTACATAGTCGACTCTATCTATGTTTATAGTTTCGTCAACAACTGAATTATGCAGCCTATAGAAAAATAACATCAAAAACAAATATATAGAGAGGTATTCACAAAAAAGGAGGTTTTTGTCAATTTGTAGACCGAACCACAAGGTTTGTCATCTCGAACCTAAATCTAAGGCAACCAAGTCAGCATACACATTGTCAATCTTTCCCCAAAAAAATTGAATTCAAATGAACACACACACATTCTTAAGAGAGTGCACGTGTTCCTAAGAGCACACACACATTGTAGGAATGCACATGGATTCCTAAGAGAATGATTTGTTCTTAATAGCACACATGCACTCCTATTACCTATTTCTTATTTTCCATCCCCCCCCCTCTCTCTCTCCTACATCTACTCTTCTCTCCTGCACACTTTGAATCCCCTCCCTCTCTCTCCC
>JZKD02S0259285.1:130323-143573 GCA_000966675.3 Picea glauca
TCAATAGTTAGATCTAGGGAAAGAGTAGTATTCTGTCACGTTTTGTTCCAGATCCAGGTGGATCTTGGGGAGATTGGTTAGTGTCCGCACCTACGAATTTATCCATAACACCTATGATCAAACTTCTTAATTCATCATTCGATGGTATGTAAATTATTTCGTTATATCTAAGCAATCTGTCATTGTCCAATGAATAACCTTCAAACTTCGGTACGATCATGGTATCTTGTCCGGTATTAGCCTTAACTTCCTTGTACCAATCATCATCATTCTGTAGAGCTAGAATATTTTCTCGCAAATTCATCTTAAGAGGTATTACCGAGAATATGTGTGGTCTATGACTCGATGAATCTACCACTCTGTTCACCATTTCTTTAATGTAAGTAAACTCAAAGTAGTATTCGCTAAGTAACTCTGACCAACGCCTATGTCACATGTTCAAGTCACTCTGAGTAAATATATGCTACAATCCACAATGATCTGTCTTTAATTCAAATTTTCTTCCAATCAGATAATTTTCCCATACTCTTAAGGAATATACAATTGCTAATAACTCCAAGTCGTGTGTTGCATAGTTTTCCTCATGCCTTCTCAATTTCCTTGAAATATGAGTGATCACTCAATCGTCTTGCATCAAAAATTCACCTAAACCTTTCTTGGATGCATCCATGCATACCAAGAATTATTTTTCCATGTTGGGGACCTTCAATATCGACGTTGTCATTAAAAAATCTTTAATCTTTTGAAATGCTTCCGCACATTTCTCTGTCCATACAAACTTCTTGTTTTTCTTTTGCAATTTCGTGATTGGATTTGCTATCTTCGAAAAAATCTCGATGAATCGTCGGTAATATCCTCCTAAACCCATAAATCTACATACTTCCTATACATTCGTTGGTGCTGGACATTCCATAATAGCCTCTACTTTTGTTGGATTCAGAACAATAGCTTCTCTCGATATGATATGTCCCAAATAATGAATCTTTGATTGGTAAAAATAACATTTCGATAGATTCCCATACAACTTGTTTTCTCTTAGACACTGTAGTACCAATCTCAAGTGTTCGTCATGATCTTCTTTCATCTAAGAATAAATTAGCATTTCATCAATAAATACTTGAACAAACTTGTCCAAGTATTCTTGGAACACCCCATTCATCAAAATCATGAATACCCCCGTGACGTTCATCAAAACAAATGGTAAAACTATAAACTCATAGTGTCTAAATCTCGTCTTAAATGTGGTCTTAGGGATATATTCCTCCTTAATCTATAATTGATGATATCCTTATCTCAAATCAATCTTAGAAAACACCATTGCTCCTTTCATTTAATCAAACAAATCGGTTATCCTTGGAAACAGATACTAGTTCTTGATTGTCACTTTGTTCAATTAACAATATTCAATTCAAATCCTCCACGATCCATCCTTATTTATCACAAAAATAACTAGTGAACCCCACGACGATACTCTTAGATGAATAAGTCCCAATTCCAACAATTCGTTCAATTTCATTTTCAACTACTGCAATTTCGGTGTCGACATCTTGTATGGAGTTCTTGCAATTGGTTTCGTTCCAGGCTTTAAATATATTGGAAAATCTAATTCTCTTATATGTGGTAAACCTACTAACTCCTATGGAAATACGTCTACAAATTCTGATACTATAAGAAAATTTTCTAATCCTTTTTCCTCACCCTTTTCATTTAGCTCTAAGATTTCATATAGCTTGCCTCCCTTGCACATGCTTTTTTGTAATTGTAGGGAAGAAATAAAACTCAATGAAACTCCTTGGTTTCTTCCTACAATCACTCTAATCTGTCCCAAATCAATATTAACTGCTTTGTCTTGCAGTTAAGTATGGCATCATGCGATTCTAACCATTCCATGCCAATCACTATGTCATAAGATCCTAATATTTTGACGTAGTTGTCCTTCATTAAAAAATCACCAAATTTAATGCTACAGTCCATAACCTTCCCTCCAACTTTTTGTTTGGCACCCGATACCATTTTTGTGTATCTGAAATTGTCCTACTCAACTTCCTTTACCTTAATTCTCTTAAGCACTAAACTATAAATAAATCTATTCGTAGCACCTAGATCTATAAAAATACAAAAAAATTCATCGACGATCATACCTGACATCTTGAGCACAGTGGACTGGTGCTTGACCTGGCGGCTGTTCATCATTGCATGTATCATGAGGGCCTTGCCTAAATCTCCAACTATAGTGGGTACAGATGATTCGATCGCTCTCGCCTTCTCAATTGGACAATATCGTTGGTAATGTGTCTCTCCACATGTCCAACATCTAGTCTTCGGCCCAGTGCTTCTGGTCCCCGAAGTAGAAGTTGTTGTCCTAGCAGTCTATGATCTTGATATGTTCTATTGAACATGCCTAAACTATTGATGTTATTGTGGATGAAGTTTTTGCTATTGTTATTATGGTGTTCTGTAAGGAGTCCTCTATTGAGGGTGTTGTCATTGTGATGTCGAGAACATAGGTCCTCTGGGTGTATCTCGATGCCCATAATTCTTTTTGGATGGTGTCTGATGTTGTTGCACTCTCGACGTCGCATGTTCAGTCTGTCTAGAAGGAATCCTGCCGTGACCCCCATTGTTTATCTCTTCCTCATCAATGAAGGCCTTCTGAACTGCATCATGTAATGTCTGAGGAATCAATATCCTCACCTTTGCAAGAGTAATGAAGTTAAGGCCGAACACAAAATTGTTTACCTTTAACTTCTTTGTGTTCAGGTGTGGAGCATACCTGAGTAGCTCCATGAACCTAGACTCATACTCTGGCACCGTACGACTACCCTGTCGTAAGGAATTGAACTCATTAAGTTGACGCTCGATGAATTCCTTGAACAAGTTCCTCTCTTGGAACCATTCCTCGAACATCTCCCATGACATGTCTTCGATGGCCATTTTTCGTTGAGGTGGGAGTGTCTTCCACCAAATTATATAACTCCCCTTCACCTGAAATACCACCATAGAAACTTTCATTTTGGAGGTTTAATCATGAAATGCGAAGCACATAGCCATGTTCTCCAACCATGCCTCGACAACTAAGTCATATGTGGCACCACAGACCTCGAGAAGCTTCACTTTCTTGATTCCTCTGTGTATACTAATACTACGAGTTGGAGCGCATTGTGAACCCTCATTGGGCACATATGCTCTACACGTATCTCGATCCAAGTAGTTTATCAACGCCTTTGATATCCTCTGGAAGGATCTCATCATACCTACCACATCTCCCATAACAACTTTCTCCTACTCAACTGTCTTCTCATCTCCATGAGGGTTATATCTCTCTGACGTGGACAATATTGGAGGAGGAACACCTATTCCTCCTGCACCACGAATTCTACTTCCCCTACATCCTCTAACAATGATTACCTACATGGAAAATTTCAAAATTAATTAGTGATACATCTTTAGTCATTTATTTAACACAGTGGAAGGCATAATCTTCCAATGTTGCAGGGTTTAACAAGCTCTGATACCATATGTAACGAACCCTTTCGTTAAGACATAAATATAAGTGAGTACAGTAGTGGTAATAATTTGTTTTTGAAGCAACAGTTAGGACAAGTGATATGCAACAATCACTAACATCAATTTTTACACATTCTATTCTCATCTACATCACTACAAAATAAGAATCAAATACAACATCAATGTTAATCATAGATCACACTGTTGATTAAGGTTGGTTGTCATTGATGTCAACCCTTGAAGAAAGCCCCGAAGCACAAGGTTTGGGTAATGGACCCAAGATTGTTTGATGTAAAGATGACTCATTATTATCTTCTCATGGTTGATAAGAAGTAAAAATGGATGAACTCCAAAGTGGTCCCCTTATGGTGAAAGCCCTCACGGGAAGACGCTTTATGGATTGAAAAAACCCATGCTTATTTGAGTAATAATGAGTTGAAGGACAATGAATTTGTAAGTGAAACTATCCTAGATGGATGGTGTTTGTCATGCCATTTCTAGTGGTATGTGGAACGTCACATAACTCCTCATGGTTAGAGAGTTATTACCATATGAAGTTAGAGAACCCCTCATAAGTCTTATAGAATCCCCCAAGGGTCAAAGTGTTTTGCAAAAGAAATTATTTTAAATGAAGAAGCCCTAAAATAAGTAAAGTGTAAGGCTACATGAAGATATAAATAAGAGGCAAAACTCACTCATTATACACACACTTGTAAATATTGTATATCTATTTTCTTGTGTAAAGCTTTTTGTAAATACTTGTGGATGCATATGAAGTGGTGAACGTCTGAGGTAGCACGAAGGGTTAACGAAGAAATTCTCATAATTATAGCAAAATACTATTTTCTGAGGTGTACGCAGGCTATCTATGTACAAGGTGTGTACATGCTGAGTTATATGTGAGTTGTCTATGTACAAGCGGCGTACATGTTGAGTTATACGCGGGTTGTCTATGTAGAAGGTGCGTACATGTTGGTAAATCCATGGAAAATTGAAGAGATGAATATGCAGAGGTTCTAGATTCTTAGATCAAGCTCCCAGGAAGGTCTAAAGTGCTCAGATACATCAGATCCATCCATTGGTTCAAAAGGTATGTCTTATTTCTATGAATAGTTGGATTTTGATGTATGCATGAGGAATGTAAATGGATATTTGAGGATTGTCCCTAGAGAGACTAGTGGATTCATGGGATATTCTGCATAAGTCATATCTACAGAAATACAATGTTGGTATATTCATCATTGATACTTCTTGTGAGGAACATATTGTATTTCTTGGCATATGGATAAGGGTTTTTATGGTACATGGTTGAGAGCTTTTATTTTTGTAGTAGTTGATGTATTAAGAGACCGAATATCAGAAAGGGGTTGATGACTAAGATCATGTGAGGGATATTATACTTGTTCATGATTACACATACCTATATGACACATGACTAGAGAAATACATACTTGTCTTGAGTAAAGATTATATATGAGGATGCATGCACAGGGTACAACTACAGTCTGGATACAGTGGAAGGTTACAGATCTATGTGAATGAAGTTACAGAAGGTAATAATTTTTTAAGAAAAGGAAACCCTAGTTTTCAGAAGGCATACACAGGTTCCATAACAGTTTGGTAGCATACATACACGGGATGCATAAACGATAGGGCACATACATACACAGGCTGCAACATTATAGGTCACGAATCTATTGTCATTTTTGTAGATACATGTCTAGTTTAGGTACAGATTGATTACAGGGTAGTTGTACAGATTGGATACAGGTCAGTGGTACAGGTTGTTATAGTTGTACAAAAGTATATCTCACAATGAAATATTGATAGTGGTTCCATCATTCTACTTATACTTCAAGGTGGTTGGACAGGGCAAGGACAGGTGGCTGTAGCCACCTTTCGGTTGTAGCCGAAGAATGAAGGGGGTTGTAGCCTCCTTCTGGTTGTAGCTAGAGAATTGGGGAGTTGGATATTCCCTCAGGTTGTAGCCCGAGAAACTAGAGGGTTGGAGCCTCCTTCCAGTTGCAGCTGAAAAACAAAGGAAGTTGGTGCTTCCAATGAATGTAATTCTTCAAGACATATAAAAAAAAGCATTATGTGGTTTTCTCCTGATTTGGGTTTCCACGTAAAACATTGGTGTACTGTGTATGTGTGTGATTGTTCATTTCTTATTGCTCATTATTGGATAATAATTCTACATTGATATAACACTTGGATTATTTGGAGAAAAAGGATTATAATTACGCTATTACTGATTCACCCCCCCTATCAGTAATCCAACAATTGGTATCAGAGCAGGTTCCTTCAGAAATCAGTTTAACCACTGAAAGGTATATCATGGAAAGTACCAACTTGTATAAAAATGGAATACCACAGTTTGATGGACATAAGTATGCTTTTTGGAGCATAAGTATGAAGACATATATACAAGAACATGGATTTCAAGTTTGGTAATCAATTGTAGATGCATACACATCACCAGCAGTTCCACCAACAAATGACAAAGAAATGAAACTCGGTGAGAATAATTCCAAAGATACAAATGTACTTTTGAATGGTCTCAGTGATACGGTATTCACCAAAGTTGCACATTGTAAATCTGCTAAAGATATTTGGGACAAGCTTCGAAATATTTATGAAGGAGATACAAAATTCAAAGCAACAAAGATTCAAACTTACAAAGGTCAGTTTGAACAACTAAAAATGAAGGAAGATGAGAATATTGTAGCCTACTTCTTACGAGTCGATGAAACAATGAATGCAATCATAGGATTGGGAGAAGAAATCGAAGAATCTGTAATTGTTCAAAAGGTACTGAGATCTCTTCCTATTAGATTCAACCCTAAGATATCATCACTAGAAGAAAGATCACATCTAAACTCAATAAGCATGGACAAACTGCATGGAATCTTCACATCATATGAAATGAGAATTAAACGGGAAAATCCAGATGTAAAAGAAGTAGCCTTCAAAGCATCCAAAATATCAAAGAAAAATAAGAAGGAACAATAAGAATATAGTAGTAGTAGCGACGTCTCTGAAGTTGATGAAGAAGTGGCCAACTTCATCAAAAGACTGAACAAGGGCGACAATGATAGGTATAGAGGTAAGCTTCCTTTAATTTGTTTTAATTGTGATGGTATTAGTCATTTTACCAACAAATTTCCTCATAAGAAAAAGATAAATTATGAAGTTTAATCAAAAGGCAAACACACATATAAAGGAAAAAGAACTACGAAGAAAGATTTCAAGAAAATCTTATGCATCAAAGAAGACATCTCATCATCAGATGAAGATGAAATTAGTGACAGTGAGACATGAAGATTTCTATTCATGACAGTAAAATATTCTGACAAAGAAGACTTCGAAGAAGAATATGTAGAAGTCGAAGAAGGATATGAAGAAGTCAAAGACGAAATTGAAGAGGCATAATTTGACTATCGAGAATATTTAATGCGTGTCATAGAAGATATCAGAAGAGAAAAGAATAAAAACAAGAAACTACAAGAAGAACTAGACAAGAAAAAGGACACTCGAGAACTAGAACAAATGATCACAAAATTGAATGTTCAAATAGAAGAAGATAAAAGAATTGAAAAAGCACTCAAAGAATAGCTAGAAGAAAAGGAAAAGATCATTGGAAACTTGGAAGTAGAGATTGTCACACTAAGAAAGGATATTCGAAAGAAAAATTTGCAGAAAAGCTCAAAATTTCTGGATAACATTATTAGCAGTCAAAAATCTCATCTTGACAAGTCTAGACTTGGATACAATTAGAAAGAAAAGGGATCAAGCTCCAAAACAATATAGCAAGAAACAAATCCAAAAATCTATGCAGAAACAATCAAAGGGGATAGGAAGATATACAAGGAAGATTACAGGGACACTCCTCCACCGAGAAGATTCAGATTTCAGAATCAACAATAGACAGATAGGCCTCAATAAGAAGAAGGATTCATAAGACCACCTCCTTTCAAAAGATCTTCAACTCCTAGGTATCAAACTATATTTTGTGGTTTATGTTATGCATGTAATAATTTTGGACATAAGGCTATGAATTGCAGAGCTAACAACAGGAACAATAACAACTTTGAGACTCATACACAAAGGGGTTATTCAAGAAGACCTAGTGAAACACAAATAAGAAGTTACAATAGGTTTGAATATTTGAGCACTGAACTGGAATGTTACAAATGTAGCAATTTTTGACACGTGGCCAAGGATTGCAGAATGACAGTCCCTCCTAAGGAACCTCAACAGAATAACAACAATGATAGACAAGAACCTCAGAAAATGACATGGATAATAAAGAAAGATTAGTATAGCAATGAAGAATGCACAGTCGCTCTACAAGCTAAGAAAAAGAAACATGGTTTGTATGTTGATAGGTGATAGAGACAAATTTCTTACATTGCGAAAGGAAATAAATGGATCAGTCTCCTTCGGAAATGATAATTCAGCCAAAATCATTGGAGAAGGCACAATCTGAATTGGAAACAAGAATGAAAAGGCACAAAATGTTCTACTGGTAGAAGATATGAACCATAATCTTCTAAGTGTGATTCAAATGTGTGACCAAGGTTATAAAGTTATTTTCGATTCACAAAAGTGTGAGATAAGAAGAGAAGGTTCAGGGAAATTGGTCGGTACAACTACTAGAACTTCAAACAACATATATGTGTTAAGTGAAATTGGAAATGAAAAGTGTTGTCTAGGAAAGGAAGATAAAAGTTGGCTATGGCACAGAAGAATGGGCCACATGAATCTTGATAACCTAGTTAAAGTCAGCAAAAGAAAAGCAATCAGAGAAATTCCCCAAGTCACGAAAGAAACCAACACTTTATGCAAGCATTGTCAACAAGGAAAGCAAACAAAGACCAGGTTCAAATCAAAGGAATATTCAACAACAAGACCACTGGAAATTGTGCATACTGATATAGTTGGACCAACTACAACAAAGGGCTTAAAAGGTGAGAGATACTTTATGTTATTAGTTGATGATTATACAATAATGACTGTAGTTTTCTTTCTCAAGAACAAGTTGGAAGATTTTGAAAACTTCAAGATATACAAGGAAATGGTTGAAAATGAGATGGATTCAAGAATCAAATGCTTGAGATCTGATAATGGAGGATAGTTCACTTCAAATGAATTTATGGACTACTGCATAAGTCATGGAATAAAAATGAAATTCTTCGTTGCTAGGACACCTCAACATAATGGAGTTGTTGAAAGAAAGAGCAGGACAATACAGGAAATGGCTCGAACAATGGTAATGGGTTCCAAATTGAAAGATATATTTTGGACACAGGAAGTGCATACAATAGTTCACATTCAAAACATAGTAATGCTCACAAACAATACTGATAAAACTCCCTACGAGCTATGGAAATGAAGACCAACAAATGTAAAGCACTTCAGAGTTTTTGGAAGCAAATGCTACATCAAAAGAGAAGATGGCAGAATGGGAAAGTTTGACTCTCGTGTGGACAAAGGAGTACTTGTTTATTACTCAAGTACAAGGAAAGCATACAAGTGTTACAATCTAAGATTGAACAAAGTTGTGGAAATAATCAACATAACAATTGATGAAATAGGCAAACCAGAATCAAAGGAAGAAGAAAACAAAGCAATGGAACAACTTTTCCAAGAAGAAGCAAAAGATGAAGTAGAAGAGGAAGATGAAGAGAATTCGATAGAAACAGAAGAGAAAGTTCAACAAGTATCTCCAAATACACCTAGAAAACGAGTACAGAAGAATCATCCTTCAGATCAGACTATTGGAAACAAAGATGCAGGAGTTGAGACTAGAAGAAAAATCCGTTCACCAGAACAAACACACCTAACACTCTTATCTATAATTGAACCAAATTGTTTTGAAGAATCCAGCAAGGATGAATTTTGGAATAAGGCCATGGATTAAAAATTGGATCAAATAGAGAAAAATGACACTTGGGAATTGGTTCCAAGACCAAATAATAAGAATGTGATCGACAAAAAATGGGTTTTTAGGAATAAATTTAATGAAGATGGACAAGTTACAAGGAACAAAGATATATTGGTATGTAAAGGATATGCACAGATTAAAGGAATCGACTTTGAAGAGACATTTTCCCCAGTTGTCAAAATGGAAGCAATCCATTTTATTTTAGCTTATACATGCTCCAAAAATGTTAAAGTATATCAGATGGACGTAAAATCAGTTTTTTTGAATGGGAAACTTGAAGAAGAAGTCTACATTGAACAACCAGAAGGATTTCAGTTATCAGAGAACGCAAATTATGTGTGTAAATTAAAGAAGGCCTTGTATGGTCTAAAATAGGCTCCTACAAAATGGTACTCTAGAATGGATAAGTATCTGCAGCAAGTAGGGTTCAGAAAAGGAAGTGCGGACAACAACCTCTACATCAAGGTAAGTCAAGGTAATATTTTATTAATTGACGTTTATGTTGATGATATTATTTTTGGTAGTGATGATGACAGGTTAAGCCTGAAATTTGCAAAATATATGCATAATGAATTTGAAATCTCGTTACTTGGAGAACTATCCTTCTTTTTGGGACTTCAGATACATCAAAGAAACCAAGGAATCTTTATTTCTCGAACCAAGTATATCAGAGAAATGCTAAAGAGGTTCGGAATGGAAGATTGCAAACCAGTTATCACTCCAATGCAAACCAGTTGCAAGTAGAGAAAAGATGATGATTCGAAGTCTATAGATAAGAGGAAATGCAGGTCAATGATTGGCAACCTACTATATGTGACAACATCTAGACCAGATGTAATGCAGGCAGTTGGATAGGTGGCACAATTTCAAGCAGCACCAAAGGAGTCACATGTGTTAGCAATGAAGAGAATTTTCAGATATCTCAAAGGAACATAAGAGTTTGGATTATGGTATCCAAAAGGAAAGGATCTATCACTTATTGCCTACACAGATCCAGATTGGGCAAGTTGTATTGATGACCGACGAAGCACCAGTGGAACATCGTTATACTTGGGTGAGTGTCTAGTATCATGGTTAAGCAAGAAACAATTATCAGTATCTTTATCTACAGCCGAGGCAGAGTATATTGCAGCAGCATCATGTTGTACACAGGTTCTTTGGATGAAACAAACTCTGACAGATATATAGGTTCAGTATGATGAGCCCATTCCAATCTATTGTGATAATAAAAGCACCATCAGTATCTCAAAGAACCTGGTGATGCTCTCCAAGACGAAGCACATTCCAATCAAATATCACTTTCTACAGGAGAAGGTTGCAAAAAAGAACATCAGAGTTGAGTATGTGAGAACAAAATAACAAGTGGTAGACATCGTCACAAAACCACTTCCATGGGAATCCTTTAAATATATTCGCCAGAGACTTGGAGTTATTTCTACTCCAAAATGAATGTTTTTTGAATTCTTATCTTATATGTCTTATATTTACACGAGGAAGCGCCATAAGAGGACAATTTAGTCGAGGGGAGCAACCTCGGATGGAAAGATACATTTTTCATTGATTATAAAGGGGGGGATATTTATTGGATGCATAGGATAGAGGAAGAGGATAGAGGCATGGTTCCAGGGGGAGAAGATTTAGCAGATACAGAGGAAAAAAGCATGGTTCCAGGGGGAGCATGAGTGATATGATTTCAGTATTACATCAGAGTGTTGCCATCAATGCCAAAGGGGAATATTGTTGATTAAGGTTGGTTGTCATTGATGTCAACCCTTGAAGAAATCCCCATAGCACACGGTTTGGGTGATAGACCCAAGATTGTTTGATGTAAAGATGACTCATTATTGTCTTGTCATGGTTGATAAGAAGTAAAAATGGATGAACTTCAAAGTGGTCCCTTTATGGTGAAATCCCTCACGGGAAGACGCTTTGTGGAGTGAGAGAACCCATGCTTATTTGAGGAATAATGAGATGAAGGACAATGAATTTGTCGGTGAAACTATCCTATATGGATAGTGTTTGTCATGTTATTTCTGGTGGTATGTGGAACGTCACATAACTCCTCACGGTTAGAGAGTTATGACCATATGAAGTTGGAGAACCCCTCATAAGTCTTATAAAATCCCCCAAGGGTCAAAGTGCTTTACAAAAGAAATTATTTTAAATGAAGAAGCCCTAAAATAAGGAAAGTGTAAGGCTACATGAAGATATAAATAAGAGGCAAAGATCACTCATTATACACGCACTTGTACATATTGTATATCTATTTTCTTATGTAAAGCTTCTTGTAAATACTTGTGGATACATATGAAGTGGAAAACGTTTGAGGTAGCATGAAGGGTTGACGAAGAAATTCTCGGAATTATAGCAAAACCTTATTTTCTGAGGTGTACACGGGTTTCCTGTGTAGAAGGTGCGTACATGTTGAGTTATATGTGGGTTGTCTATGTACAAGTTTTGTACATGTTGAGTTATACACGGGTTGTCTATGTACAAGGTGCGTACATGTTGCTAAATCCATGGAAACTTGAATAGATGAAGATGCAGAGGCTCTAGATTCTGAGATCAAGCTCCTAGGAAGGTATAAAGTGCTCAAATACATCAGATCCATCCATTGGTTCAAAAGGTATGTCTTATTTCTATGAATAGTTGGATTTTGATGTATGCATGAGGAATGGAAATGGATATTTGAGGATTCTCTCTAGAGAAACTAGTGGCTTCATGGGAGCTTCTGTATAATTCATATCTACAGAAATACAGTGTTGGTATATTCATCATTGATACTTCTTGTGAGTCACATCTTGTATTTCTTGGCATATGGCTAAGGGTTTTTATGGTACATGGTTGAGAGCTTGTATTTGTGTAGTAGTTGATGTATTGAGAGATTCAATATCAGAAAGGGGTTGATGACTAAGGTCATGTGAGGGATATTATACTTGTTCATGATTACACATACCTATATGACACATGAATAGAGAAAGACATACTTGTCTTCAGTAAAGGTTATATATGAGGATGCATGCACAGGGTACAGTTACAGTCTAGATACAGTGACAAGTTATAGATCTATGTGAATGAAGTTACAGAAGGTAAGAATTATTCACGAAAAGGAAACCCTAGTTTTCAGAAGGCATACGCAGGTTGCATAACAGTTTGGTAGCGTACATATGTAGGCTGCATAACAAATAGGGTGCATACATACATGAGCTGCAACACTACAGGTCACGTATCTATTGTAATTTTTGTAGATACATGTTCAGTTCAGGTACAGATTAATTACAGGGCAGTTGTACAGATTGGATATAGGTCAGTGGTACAGGTTGTTACAGTTGTACAATAGTATATCTCACAGTGAAAGATTGACAGTGGTTCCATCATTCTACTTATACTTTAGGGTGGTTGGATGAGGCAAGGAAAGGTGGTTGTAGCCACCTTCTGGTTGTATCTGGAGAACACAGGGGGATGTAGCCTCCTTATGGTTGTAGCCATAGAATTGGGGAGTTTGATCTTCCCCCAGGTTGTAGCTTGAGAAACTAGGGGGTTGGAGCCTCCTTCCAGTTGCAACTAGAAAACAAAGGAACTCGGTGCTTCCAATGAATGTAATTCTTCATGACATATAAGAAAAAACGTTTCGTGGTTTTCTCCTGATTTGGGTTTCCACATAAAACACTGGTGTACTATGTATGTGTGTGATTGTTCATTTCCTATTTCTCGTTATTGGATAATAATTCTACATTGATATAACACTTGGATTATTTGGAGAAAAAAAATTATAATTACGTTATTACTGATTCAC
>JZKD02S0259285.1:143592-156259 GCA_000966675.3 Picea glauca
CCTCTCAGTAATAAAAAATGATTTCTACTTGCCCAACCTACCTTGCAAGGTTAGGATCTCCAAGACACATAATTAATGCTCAAGTCTAAGATTCGTCCGATTTATTTTGACCATTTAAGGTCTCAGGACTGGTGATTGTTCTAAGGAACATGGAGGTATCTACTTCGATAACCATCTCTAACCTTGAATCAAAAATATATATAACGGTAAGGTACGCAATCATAACGCAATTAATTTCATTCAAATGTAAGATCTCTTCATCCATGTCACAATAGTAATTAATACAATGACAATACATTAAAAAAAAAACAATAAATGCAATTATAACAATAGGTACTCTATCTGCTCATTATCAGCATCATTATAATTATCTAAAATTCTTAACACCAATTTTTCAATTTGACAAGAGGTAACATTGATTTGCTAACCTACTAGTTAATTTGGAATCCTCAAAGAGATTCAAGCATTTAGACTATGATAATATATACAATCCAATCAACCGAGTTATCATTCCAACTGTCTCATAATTAAGCAATTTAAGGATAATCGAGTATCAAAATTTAATTACTTCAATAAGTTGAGTATAACAAAGTAACTATGGTTTTAGAATATGTTCCTTAATGACTAAATACAATCATAGAAGATTGCATAAGTATCAGGCCTAATATATAATTCAATAGATGCACAAAAGTGAATACATTCTGAGGAGAAAACAAACAAACCCAATTATTAATTGATTAGATAAATAAACGTAATTTTTTATAAGTATGCAATTAAGGAAATGATGATATGTTATGAGAATCATATGACTCCTACATCACACGATTCTCAATTCATCTTGGAATTAAGGAATTCTAGCCATAATTTTAATGATTACTCTAGAGTGTTCAAGTGTAGTAAATTTATTTAAATTCTAGTCCACATGATTCTCGCTTCTTCAGCATTATTCCTAAGTGTCACACAAAATTCAACTCTCTACAACAGTCTATAATTCAAAATATTGATTTAAAAATTTATTAATTAAATCCATTCATTGAATCTAATTAACGCAATCTTCTATTTAGTGGAAAAAGCATACAATCCAAAATACTATGAGTTGAAGAAGAGCCAAATCAAGTGAATCAATTACATTTGGTTGAGCGATGCAAAGTAATTATATTTATTTAATGGCTTCCATGTAATGACGATCAAAATAGACGAATCAATAATCAGTATTCCGAAAAACTACAACTAAACCTTAAGCAAGGAATTCATACTCAACAAGTTAACAGATAAAAACGAAGGTGTTCTTGTTATAATAATTCGAGTAAGACAACAAAAACTGACAATATTTAAAATTAGATCGCATAATGGAATGGTTAGCTCTTAAAAATGATAAATCTAACAATGAATTAGATTTATAACGACAAATTGATAATCTAACAATGAATTAGATTTAAATGAAAAAAATGATAATCCAATCAGTGAATCAAATTTAAATGACAAAAACGATAAACTAATCAATGAATTAGATTTATAATGACAACGACATAGGAAGAGTCTCACGCATGTGGAAGGATTACATATCAACAGAGTGTCTACCTCAGAACTTCTATTAGAATCTAAACAAGTTTCACGATTCACATAGTTTTCAACAAGTGACAGAAATCAAAAAATCTGCGATAGTATCTTAAATTAATTATATCAGATAGTTAAATCTATTTGATCAACGAGAAGTGACCGAAGATCACTTCCATTAACTTCGTTTAGGTAAGACATGTAGGATGGTAAGTATAGCTGCAAATTCCTACCGTAGGATGAGAAATTAGTCGTTTCTAAAACAAAGTGTAGTACGATGTCGAATTAAGTTGAGGAAGTTTGATTATGTGACTCAACGAGAAGGTCTTTCCCTTCCCTCACAAAAATTTGTCTCTTCATTTAACCCTTTTAAAAAAATATTTAAAGGACTAACACCCATCAACACAGAACTTAGCCTACGAAAATCCCTAAAGGTCCCAACCAAATTGGCACTCGAATCATCTCATCTCTCGAATCGAGGGTATCTTAATTTGAAAGAGAGGATACTCAAGAAGGATACTCATGTTGGGAAAGGAGAATTATAGAAAAAATATATCAATGGAAACTACCATAAAGCAAAATGAAATCTGAAGCTAGGTCATCAGAGTCAAACAACAATCTTTTGGGATACTCATCTATTCTCAACAATTGCTAAAATAAATAAGAACAGTTCACACATTTCTCGTCTTACACGAAATTGCTATAAAATTTTAAGACAGTCTACTGTTTGATGAGAAATTTAGGAATATCGAATTTGGTTCGACCATATAAAACGTTTAGATCAATAATAAGACTTAGTAATGTTAAAATGAATTTAAGGTATAAGTAAAAGTACCCTCAACTTATAAATTATTAGATCAATCAAGCTTACGCATGTCTAATAAGTTACTATATACAAAAAACCCTGCATGAAATTAATTACTACGAACCCAATCAAATTGTAGTATGATTATAAAATCATTACAATTGTCAACTTTTATTTAATGTTTATATTACAGAATAATACAATGTCCGCAAGGCATAATTTTTCTAAATGAAATGGGTACCAAAATCGTATCATGGATGTAATTGGAATATTTATTTTATACAAATTTCTGAAGCAAGAATTACCGGATAAATACTGTAACTAGATGAAAACTGAATTTCGAGGTTGATCCTTAATTCAAAATTTGTGCACATCTTCCTTAACCTGTTTCTTTTTTTCTTTCCAAACCCAAAAATTCAATGGTACCTCCCATCCAGTGCTAGAGGTACTCTTCTTCCATATTATCCCCTCGAGTTGCAAAGGGGCCACACACAAGAACCAAAAAAACAATATCTTCCAAGCTTGCTTCACAAAGTAGAGCTTCCACTCCTTCTCAAGCTTGAATTCCCAACTCTCACAAGTAAAACATAATCCAACCAAATTTTGGTAGCATAACAGTACCAAATAAAAGTCAGTCAATTTCCCATCTACACCATTTGTTTTATAGAAAAATCCCCAATGACACATGTCCTCATGCAAAAATAATTAACTTTTTAATTAATTTAATTATGATTATTCACCCACACACTTGTCACACTCCCCCAAAGTTGCATAAGTAAAAACCCTTTTTATTTTATTTAAAATCTATTTTCCCTCACATTCCCCAATGTGTTCCTATTTTCTCTCTTAGTTGTCCCTTAGTTCCCCAAATTCTCATTTAATGAGTGTCTCCTAACTAGATCTTAGTTAGAGTTGGATTAGGAGTCTTATTCTAGTTAGACTTAGTGGTAGTTTGACTCAAGATATTATTCTGTGTGTACACCTATCCTCTCAAGTTTTAATTTATTTATATTTTAAAAATCACTTTTATCTATTTCATGCAAACATGTGCATTTTATCCAACCTTTAAATTTTATTCACCTTTTTCCTAGAGCTTGATTTTATCTCAATTCTTTTAATTTATTTAATATTTTTAATTATTCCCTTAGTTAAACTTAGACTTAGACTTAGTCGTAGACTTAGGATTAAACTCTTTTTAGGTTTATAGGTTTATAATTTATTGATTAAATAATTATTGTATTCTAACAAGGTATAAACATTTCACAATTTTCTAGGCCACCTAGATTCATTGACTCATGTTTTAATTACACAATGTTCCCTTCAATACGCACCTCCATGCTCCAAGGGTGCCACTCGCCTTTGACTGGTTTTGGAAGTTTGTCTGACCCTTGGAGTCAACACTCCATTCAGTCGAACTTATGAGAGACTAAGGGCTTCTAATGAATAAGGACTCTGCCTTATTGTGCACCCATTAGAATTCTTCATGACCGACTATCTTAGTCTTCCCTCACAACATCATAGACCCCTCGAATTAGGTAATTGTTAACCTACAGTTCGGGTCATGGTGGGAGTGCTAGTAGGCTCTGACAGGGATGTTGCCACACCTCTACCTCAATGTCTGGTTCATGTTCATGGTTCCTTTACTCCTTATGTGGGTCAAATTAGCAAGCATCATCAAGTATGCATCCATTGACAAAAAAAGTGTCAATAACCCATATACATACATCATATTGTAATCAATCATATATTACATGTGTGTAAAATGAAATACTCAAGAAAAATACAATCCACTCCCCGACTCAATCCAAAGTCCAAGGAAGTCCATTTATGTCATCAGCATCCATAACATGTCATGTGTCCTGCACACTCAGGAGAACTCGTCAATGATATCTGTGAATACATATACATATTAAAGTAACAATAAATTACAATATATCATCATCCTCATATATAACTCATAATTGAAACAAAATCATAATGTACCATAACCGGATCACGTCCTCAAAGAATAAGTCAATAAAAGTGTGCTCAGTAAAACGAGATGTTAAAGTCCCTCGAGGACAAGTTCAAAATATTGAAACGACTCATCAAGGGGAATCACCTTGAGCCCCACTTTGAGTATCTTCACTCCTATTTTGAGCATCCTCATTCCTCCCACTCTCATTAGGGTCCTCCACATTCCTAGACTAAGGTGTCCAAAGTTGAGATGAATAAATTTAATGGATCTGGATCGATAGTATGGGTTTCACAAATGGAACACTACTTCTTCCTCCATGATATTAGGGATGATGAGACCAAATTCCATGTGGGGTTTATGTACTAGGATCAAGAAACATGGAAATGGTGGAAATGGCATAAGAAATGTTATCCAGGCTTACCAACTTGGAACATGTTCAGCAAAGCGGTTTGTGCCTGTTTTGATAGGGAATCCCATTTTTTGGGTTGACTCATCAAGCTCAAACAAACAGGATCTGTGACCGACTTCATCACAACATTTGAAAAAGTGGCCCTCCACACTGAGGGCTTATCAGATGAGTTGTATCTTGAATTTTTTATCGATAGCTTAAAGAACGCCATTAAGGCTCATGTTTGCATACATCATCCAGTCACTTGGTTGTAGGCGTGCCAATTATCCAGGGAAGTGAAGACCATTCTATAAATCCTAACCTTGTACAATATCTATTGCAAACAGATATTCAGAAAAGAACAGAAAAGATACAATGGAAAATACAAACATTACACAGAGATTTTTCCCCTAGAAACCCAAACCAGGAAAACCAACATATTCTATATTCATTCATTGTGTTACATTGTTTACAAGACAATATACTTATAGGAGCCAGCGGCATCCAAAACCCTAACCCAATGACTCAGATTAGTCCAAAACCCTAATTCCTTAACCGAAAATAGAAAACCATCGATAAAAACAATGTGCCGAAAAACCACCTAAATACATGACACATTTCTTGAGGTAGATGTCACGTTTCCCGAGGCAGAAATTTTTTCCATGCAAAGAATATAACACATACCCAACATTCTCCCACTTATTGTTTTCTTTTCATACAGGGGGTTACAAGGTTACATAGTCAAAAATCCAGGGAAGTAATGCCCATGGATCCTCTACACCAAGAGAACTTCTCAGTGCTCACAGATTTTGTTAATGAGTCTGCAACATTCTTCAAAGTGTCCACCTTCATCAGTGATACTTTCTTTTCTTCAATCATGTCTCTCACAAAGTGATATTGAACATCAATGTGCTTTGTCTTTGAATGATAAGTAGGGTTCTTCACCAGAAAAATTGCACTCTGACTGTCACCCTCTATCCTTACAGCTTGTTGTACCAACCCAAGACCTGAACAAAATATTTGTAACCATATTACTTCCTTACTTGCATGAGTGTTTGCCATGTATTCATATTCTATAGTTGAAAGTGCCACTACAACCTGTCTTTTGTTCATCCAACTTATTGCTCCTCCAAACAGGTTAAACACATACCCACTTGTAGATCTCCTACGATCCAAATCTCCAGTCCAGTCTGCATCCACAAAGCCATGTATATCGACCAGTTTGTCCAATCCCAGTCTTCCTTCATAGCACAATCCATAGCTAGCAATGCCACGCAAATACATGAAAACCATTTTTACTGTTGTCCAATCCTCCTTCCCTGGTTTTGACATATACCTACTTAAAACTCCCACTGCATGTGCAATGTCTGGTCTAGTACAGACCATTGCATACATAAAATTGCCCATTGCACTCGCATATGGAACATGAGACATGTCCTCCTCTTCTTCATGTGTCTTGGGACACTGATCCGCAGATAACTTTACACCAAAAGGAATAGGAACCTTGATCGGTTTACATTCCTACATATTAAACCTTTGCAATATTGTCTCAACATATTTTCTCTGATTTAACCAGAGTTTCCTCTTTTTTCAATCTCTTTTAATTTCCATGCTCAAAATGAAATTTGAAGTACCAAGATCCTTCATGTCGAATTTAGAGAACAACTGAGTTTTCACATCCTGGATAATCTCCTTGTTGTTTCCTATCAGTAACATGTCATCCACATACAAGACCAAATAAGTCAAATCATCGCCAATTAATTTAGAATACAAATAGTGATCCTCTTTGCTTCTTGTGAAGCCAAGTCCCAGCATATAAGTATCAAATTTTTGATACCACATCCTTGGTGATTGTTTTAACCCATACAGGGACTTTTTCAGCTTGCATACCAGCTCCTTCTTTCCTTTCACAGCATAACCTTATGGTTGCTTCATAAAGATTTCTTCTTCCAGATCCCCATGTAGGAATGTTATCTTCATATCCATCTGTTCTACCTCAAAATCAAATGCAACAGCAACAGATAACAAAAATATTATACAGGTTAACTTGGAAACAGGAGAAAAAATCTCACTAAAATCAATTCCCTCAACCTAGGAATAACCCTTTGCTACTAACCGAGCTTTGTATTTCTCCACTTTTCCTTCTGCATTCAGCTTCTTTTTAAATACCCATTCTCTGCGAATGGGCTTTCTTCTAGTTGGAAACTCCACTAGATCCCAAGCTTCATTCTTATCCAAATATGTCATTTCTTCTTCCATGGCCCTTTTCCAGATATTTCCATCCTCTGAATCCACTGCCTCCATGACAGTTCTAGGATCATCATCAGTAGTAGACAAAGAAAAATTTGAACGAAAACCAGATGGACTATACCTTTCTGGTAGCTTTCTTTCTCGATCCGATATCCTCAATATTGGAGTATGAGGATCTTCTTCTTCTGATTCATGTTCTTTTGATTCATCATCCTTTAAATCAAACTCTATCTTCTCTAGTTCTTCCTTACTTGGTATGACTTCTTGTTTAACAACATCCTTCATTTCTCTAAATACCACATCTCAGCTATACACTACCTTCTTAGTTTCTGGGTTCCAAAGCTTATAATCTTTGAGACCATCTTTATATCCAATAAAGATACATTTTTCAGCCTTCTTATCCAGCTTACTCATGTTTTCCTTTGGAACATAAACATATGCATTTCAGCCAAATACCTTAAGATGTGTGAGAGAAGGTTCCTTACCATTCCATACCTCTTGTGGAGTCTTGTCACCCAATGTTGATGAGGGTTATCTGTTCACTAGATAAATTGCAGTACCCACTGCCTCTACCTAGAATTCTTGCCCTAACCCGACACAACTGAGAATGCACCTTGATTTTTCCATCAACGTCTTGTTCATCCTTTTTGCAACTCCATTATGTTGAGGTATATATGGAGTAGTCTTCTACCTTGCTATACCGCACTTCTTACAAAATTCTTCAAATTCATTCCCACAGAACTCTCCGCCATTATCTGTCCTTAGCACCTTAATTCTTTTCTCTCTTTGATTCTCAACAAGAGCCTTAAACTCTTTAAACCTATCAAAGACTTTAGATTTCTTCCTGAGGAAATATATTCAAGTTTTGCTCGAGAAGTCATCTATAAATGATACATAGTACACAAATTTTCCCAATGATGGGACCGACACAGGTCTAAAATCATCACTGTGAACTAGTTGTAAAATTCCTTCTGTCCTTGTTGCACCAGAGGGGAATCTTACCCAATTCTACTTCCCATATAGACAATGTTCAAAGAAATCAAATCCAGAGAGCAGTTAGACATACCTTCAACCATACCTTTACCGTGTAGTAGTCGAAGACCCTTCTCTCCGATATGCCCCAGTATTTGATGCCACAACATAACCTTTTCTCCAGAGACTATAGGATTTCTTTCTTCTTCAACTCCAATATCAGGAAAAATGGATCTATTACACCCATCACTAATAGTGTTTCCTAGTAGCTTATACAAAGCTTCAAACTGAACTCCCTTCATCAACACCATTTCTCCTCGAACCATCCTGCAAGTTCCCTATTCAAAATTGTTTTTACCCCTACATCTTCCATTTTTCTTACAGAAATCAAATTTTTGGCCATACCTAGGATGTACAGAACACTAGGAAATGTTCTAATCCTTCCATTTATGAGCCTCAGCTTGACCCTTCCTCTTCCTATGATTTTGGTTGTCGAATCATTACCTAAGAAAACATTACCTCCATCATACTTTTCATATTCGCAGAACCACTCCCTGTGGGGAGTCATATGAAAGGATCCACCAAAGTCAATCAACCATGCCTCATGATATGCATGTGGGATTAAAGAGGGAAAGTACACATCCCCTCCTTCTTCCTTGGAGGTCTTTTCTTCTGTAGAAGAAGATTCTTTAGATCCCTTCTTTTTCTCAACTTTGGATCTACACTGCTTCTTGAAGTACCCTTCTTTTCCACACCTCCAACATACCCTTACAAAATTTCCGGGAGATTTAGATCTACCCTTAGACTTAGATCTCCCACTTGATAAATTATATCTATTTCTTTCTTGGGAACGTCCTCTTGCAAATAATGCGTCTGTGTTATGTCCTTCCATATTATTATGTCTCATCTCCTCTGACAACAAGGATGAGACCACTTTTTCAAACTTCAAAGAAGTTGTATTACTACCTATGGCCACAACCAGACTATCCCACGATTTTGGTAAAGATCACAACAAACTGATACATTTATATTCATTTGAAATTTTAATCTCAATAGATACTAACTGACTTACCACAGTATTGAAGGCGTTCAAATGCTCTGCCACCGAGTCTCCATCTCTCATCCTCAAGTTATACAGCTTCTTTCTCAGGAATAGTTTATTTACCAGGGACTTAGACTAATACAACTTCCCCAACCTTTCCCATAAATCCTTGGTTGTAGCTTCCTCTGACACATTCAGTAATACTGAATTAGAGAGACACAGTCAGATTGTGCTCTTTGCCTTCCGATCCATCTTTTTCCATTCATCTGCAGAAGTTCCTGTAGGTGCAATACCTAGATCCACCGTGATCCACTGATCTCTATCCACCAAAATATCTTCCATCTTGAGCTTCCACAGCTCAAAGATTTTCCCATTAAAGTTATCGATCTCCATCTTCAAATTTCTTGCCATTTCTTTTAACCTGAAAAACAATACCGCAGATCTCCCACTGTAACAAGGCTTATCACAGTCCTGAGCCAAACCCTTGACCACAAAGGCATCCCCTTGAAGCCAATAAATCTCTAATACCAAATGTAAACCCTAACCTTGTACAATATCTACTGGAAATAGATATTCAGAAAAGAACATAAAATATACAATGGCAAATACAAACATTACACAGAGATTTTTCCCCTGGAAATCCAAACTGGGAAAACCAGCATATTCTATATTCATTCATTGTGTTACATTGTTTACAATGCAATATACATATAGGAGCCAGTGACATCCAAAACCCTAACCCAATGACCTGGATTAGTCCAAAACCATAATTCCTTAACCGAAAATAGAAAACCATCGGCAAAAAACCATGTGTCGAAAAACCACCTAAATACATGACATGTTTCTCGAGGTAGGTGTCACATTTTTTGAGGCGGAAAACATAACATTCTTCAGGCTCAACCCTTGCACATTGTAGTTCCCAATTTTTATCACCCAGGGGCTACCTCAACTTTGACACAAATGTTGAAATTCCAAAAGGCATCTCCAGTAGAAATGGTGGAACGTCGCAAGAAAGGAATGTTCTATTACTATGATGACAAGTATTCGTGGGGCCATAAATGTTGTGAACAAATTTTTTTCCATATCGATGCATCAACTTCCATTTCCTATGAATACATCCCATCGAATGAGGCTCCTAACCAAGATGGTTCCCAACCAAGTGTCCACCTCGAATATTGAGTTGCAACCCTTGTGGAACCAGCAGAGCCTGTCTTATTTCTTTATGCCCTCTCAGATATTTTGGCCCCACAAACATTGAAGATCAAGGGATACATCAAACATATGTTGTTTGTGGTGTTCATTGATAGTAGTAGCACCCATAATTGTATTCACCACAGGCTGGATAAGGACCTCCATTTCCTTGTCCGCTCAATTTATAATTTCCAAATCCTCATAGCTAATGGTGATACGATGAAGTGTGGGGGGAGTTGTGAGAATCTCAAACTCCAAATGGGTGGTTATCATCTGAAAAATCACATGTTCTCTATTGCCATGGGTTCTTGTGATATTGTATTGGGTGTGGAATGGCTTCGCACCCTGGGATCGATTACAATGGACTACCAATATTTATATATGAGATTCACCAAAGAGGCATGCCCCTATACTCTTTGAGACCTCCAAGTTGGCTCCCCTAAAATCATTGGCTCTCATAGGATGGAAAAATTATTTAATAAAGGTGACCATGGTGCGATTTCCTAATTTAATGCCATCCAGGTCACCGATCAGGACTCTCCTTAAGTCCCTCCTAGCATGCAACTAATCTTAGACAAGTACCCCAAGGTCTTTGAGGTTCCAATATACTTACCTCCCTCCAAGGGTGAGAATGATCATAGCATCCATATATTTCTAGGAAGTCAACCCCCCAATGTATGCCCCTACAGGTATCCATTTTCTCAAAAAAATGAAATAGAAAATATAATACATGAATTACTGGTGGTGGGGGTAATTCACCCAAGTACCATCCCATATTCGTCCCTAGTGGTGATGGTGTTAAAGAAATAAGGTGTTTGGCATTGTTGGAGTTACTTCACACACACATAGGATTTATTTTTCCTAAGGTTTTTCCTTTTTTATTAGTCATTATTAGTCATTATCCAGTCTCCTATATTTTAGGGGAGAATATTCCATCTAGAGAATATTCTCTCCAGTTGACACTTCAATTTGACTAGTTGAGTTGAGTTTAGATGTTGCATTGGTTTTGTCACCATGCAACATTGGGATCATCACTAGCTAATGCGCACTTTCCTTGGGATCATCACTAGAGTGGTGCTTTACCCTTGTCTCCCTGAGTTAACTCCTCACCACTCTTTGCTTAGTCAGTTAACTGAAGACTAGTTGACTAGTTAACTTGGCTAGGTGGCAGTTCACTCTCGTAACTGACTGAGAGACTAGAATAGGTGGAAGTTTACTCCCATAACTACTGGTGTGTGTCCATATCACTCTAGACCACCACTATGGCTCATTATTTACTCATGTATCCTATATCTATTGTAAATTATTCACTCTTTGAGTGTGGAATACGGTTAATGAGAATTATTCTATTCTTTCTCTCCTTCTTCTTCTTTCACAAATTCTCTCTGCAAATGTGTGTATTATTATTTATCTAGATATATTCTGTGTAGGTTCAACACATTTACATGGTATCATATCCGACAGACTACTAAGAAAAAGATACACCAAATTATTTTTGCAGCTACTGAAGATTGAATAACACAAAAGGATGGATTATTCACCAGAAATACTTCTCACACCTCATAACTATTTGGAATGGAAGAAATAAATTCTTATTATGCTCAGATGCAAAGGCTTCTATGAAATAACTATGGAAATGGAATTAGAACATGATTCTGTCAATGAGAAAAACAATTTTCTCAATAGACAAGATATGGCCATAGGATGTATCCTCTATTTTATTTCTCCTGAAATTCTCCACCAAGTATATGATGACTCACAAGAATCAAATCCAAATGAATTATGGACTAGATTGGAGGTTCTATTTGGGAATAAAGAATATTGTGAATATTTCATGCAGGATATTGGAAAGATAGAGCTAGAAGAGAAACCGTCAGAACATCAAGCCTCTTATTCTGAAGAGTCTTCTACAAAAGTATTTTCACAAATTTGTACTCCATTAATTGAAGATGATGTCTACTCCATTTCAGATTTGTTTTATGAATTTCATGTGGAAGATGCATGGCATGCATCTCAGGGGTCACAAGCAGACACTTTTCCATGCACAATGTATGCATCTTAAGAGACAAAAAGGGAGTCGTGCACATCAGACTCAATTATGATATTTTGTGAGAACCATTTGCATAAAACAATTGGATATTTGAACTCCTCTCTGGAAAATATCCAATTTCAAAAAACAAATATTCCGAAATATAGTTCGGAAAGTGAAGTTATGATTGTTTTAAAATCAACAAAATTTCATCATTTTTCCGGAAACGACCGCACGATTTTCAAAATTTCATCCAAACTTTATTTGGATCTTATTCATTACAAGGGAAAGTGGATATGTGTGGACATCTCAATGATGAATCTACTTCATCATATCTATGCATACATATACATCTTCAACAAAATCTTCAATGAGCACAAACTTGCACAATTGCGAGGTCTTCTTAGAGTGAAGGACAAGATTGCTTAGAAACTACTTTTTGTTCCTTCTCATTTTTATTTATTTTTATGCATTGT
>JZKD02S0259285.1:160031-175500 GCA_000966675.3 Picea glauca
AGTTTAATAGATTAGTTAGCAAATCTAGATCTACTAATGTAGGAAACAATTACAACAAAATTCCTCTTTTTAATATTTTTTTTTGTTGAATTTTAATTATTACATGGCCTCCATATATGAGGAATCAAGACCAAGCTATTCTCTGGTTAAGGGAAAGCACATTTTGATTCTCAACTATTTTGAAAGTTGCTTTCTTAGTCATTTCAATTTTGCATGGCATTTTAATCTAAATAAAATAATCTAATCATTGCACATGTCACTTCCATTGTCAATTCCAAAATGTATGTGTTTATACTTTAGTGGAGGCTCATATGAAGAAAAGTATTTACAAAGGACCAAAAGAGGACATCTACTTTCGAACTAAAAATCATCAATAGTTCAATAACTTTGACAAACCTGGAATCAATCGTCCTAACAAAACTCAATACAAAACATAAACCCAAAAAGCATGAACCGTCAGTGTGAACAAAATCTTCTTTAGGTGATTCCCTCGTTTAACTTCAAGGAGTATAAAAATAAAAGCCTCTTCTACGTTTTAAAGATCTCCAACATCCATCAAATAAAGTGCACATCTCATGAGAAACAATTGATCATTTTGTATCCCATTCAAAAAAAACATGACAACTGAGCAATGGGAATCCATCTATTATAGAACTAAACATATATATGGATGTCCAATGCAACACGTAGCCAACTTTCTTAAAATGGGTCTGCCTTCCACAAGAAAAACCACCTGACTACCACGTGTCCATGCAAAATGCACCTCATATCATCACGTCATAGGCCTTCAATACGAACGATATGGACAAGAGGAATCAGATTGAGTGTTTTGTTTCTGTTGAATCTTAATGCAATGTTGGGACAACGCAAAACTAAAAAAAATGTTAGTTGTCATTGAAGTATAGATAATTACATAGAGTGCTTATATCCTTGAAACTATGGAGCTAATAAGTTCATGTTTTTGTTTTAGGAAGGAAAGAAAGACGAAGCTCAAAATGACATTGATCTTTTATTTATTTATGAGCAATTGATCTATTGTTGTCTGAAGTGGAATACTTTCTATCTATGTTATCAAATGTGAATAATTTCCAGCTCTTTTCCTTGAAATTTGTTGATTCAGATTACATAATTATACATTCCAGAAAATAATTTGTCACTTTGTAGCTCATGACTACTTTTAGATATGTTCAAACTTAATCTTTACTAGATAGTGATTGATGGGAGTCGCACAACCGCAGATAGTGAATGTCATCATAGCAAGATGTCAACCTGAATGCACCCTTTCCACTATAATTGGTACCCCGTGTTGGGGATTGATAGTCACGAATGCCACCGGGGCGTGCCTGTACGATGGAGAAAATGTGAACTTGAAGTGTTTGAGGATGATGGGCAATGCCACCTTGGCTTCCAGAACTGCAAAATTCTGGCCAAGGCACACTCGCGGCCCACCAGATTCTACTCCACTCCAACAAATAACGATACCAGAAATACATTCAAAAATTAACGGAGAGAATATCTCCAAATGCACAATTTTGACTTCTATTCAAAATGTGATTTTTCAAAATCATACCTGTTATAATCCGTTTTTCAATTATTTATATTAACATAAATTGCCCCTTCGATTTCAGAAAAGATTAATGAATGTGGTGATAGTATCTGGTTGCCTTCAAAGGTTAAGGAGACCATCGTTTAGAGTAATTAAATCTTCGAGCCTTAAAAGGTCAAGATGGTCATCGATCCGCCGCTATCCAAATGGTGAAATGATTAATCTTTGACATACTCCCTCTTAATCATTTCAAAAAATAGAAACAAAATTGTTGTAAACAATGCGTTACAGCTTACAGACCCCAATATTTTTTCTATGATATTTAAACAGTTCATTTCCCAAAGGCTTCGTAAATATGTCTGAAAATTGTTCTTCAGACCTGCAAAACTGAAGAGAAATTTCTTTGTCATTTACTAGTTCTAGAATGAAATGATACCTTGTATCAATGTGCTTACTCTGTTTGTGAAAAACGTGATTCTTTGACAGTGCAATGGCAGATTTATTGTCACAAACAATCTGGGTTGCATCATTCTGGTTATGCAACAATTCATTCAAGACTCTTCTCATCCACACAGCTTGACATGCAACTGCAACTGTTGCAACATACTTTGCCTCAGTAGAAGATAAAGTCACAATGGGTTGTTTCTTTGATGCCCATGCCACTGCTCCAGATCCAAGACTGAACACATACCCAGATGTGTTTTCCTGTCATCAATGGAACCTGCAAAATCACTATCAGTATATCCGATCAGCTCAAAGTTTAAGCTGGATGTGTATCGGATACCAAAATTAGTTGTTCCAACAACATATCTCAGGATCCTCTTTCCTGCTTGCCAATGAGTACTCTTCGGAGTCTCCATGAATATCGAAATCAAACTTACAGCAAACATGATATCAGGTCTGGTTGTTGTTAAGTACATAAGGCTTCCAACCAACCTCTTATACAAAGTTGGATCAACATATGATCCCTCATCATACTTGTTGAGTTTAATACCAGTTGCCATAGGTGTTGCAGCTGGTTTACAATTCAACATTCTAAACCTTTTCAATACTTCATTTGCATAGTTAGTTTGACAAATGAAAATGCCATCATCAGATTGATCCACTTCAATTCCAAGAAAATACTTCATCAATCCTAAATCAGTCATCTCAAACTATGTTTTCATGTCATTTTTAAAATCATCCACAGATAGATCTCCAGTAAAAATCAGGTCATCAACATACAAACAGAGAATCAAAATTTTACCATTCTGGTTTACCTTTGTATACAGAGTTGGTTCACTTGGACTTCTGCTGAATCCAACACTAATCAAGTACTCATCAATTCTGCTATACCAAACTCTGGATGCCTGCTTCAATCCATATAAATCTTTCCTTAACTTGTAAACTTGATCCCTGTACTTATCAATCTCATAACCCAGAGGTTGTCTTACATAAACCTCTTCTTCCAAATATCCATTCAAGAATGCAGACTTGACGTCCATCTGATGCATGATCTATCTATTCTGAGCTGCAATAGCTAAGAGCATCCTTACTGTGTCAATCCTTGCTACAGGAGCAAAGGTTTCATTGTAATCAATATCGGGTTGTTGACTAAACCCCTGAGCTACAAGTCTTGCCTTGTACTTTTCAATTTCACCATCTGCATTCAACTTAGTCTTATAAACCCACTCAACACCAATATTGTTCTTACCTTTAGGTAAACCTACAAGACCCCAAGTGTTATTTCCTTCAATGGAATAAATCTCCTCATCCATTGCTTTTATCCACACATCCTCTTTAGCAACTTCCTCAAAACTTACAGGATCACATGCCATTAATGAAAATTTTGAAATCTGATCTACTTCTTCATTATGATCATACATTCTCTTAAGCTTGTAGTCTTCTGTCCTTTAAATATGTTTCTTAATGAAGCTAAAGTGGGATTTGATTCACTACTTACCTGTGAATTTGTTTGATGTCCACCATGTCCAGATGGCTCACCACGTTCATGAGTTCTTGGCGTTCTAAATTGAGATGGGTTGAAATCTAGTCCTTGCCTTGTTGGACTTATTGATGCAGGCGTATGTGCATGTGGAACCATATGCCCATCTTCTTCAGCCTACTCAGCTCCATCCTCATCTTCACGGGGTAACACAGCTCCCTCTGAAATTGATTTGTCAATACTTCCATCCCAGGCTTCATCTTCTTTAAATTGAACATATTTGTTGATTACATATGTATGGGTGATGGGATTGAAGAGTTTATATGCCCTAGAATCTTCATTGTATCCAACAAAGATACATCTCTCGCTTCTGTCATCCAACTTCCTCCTCATTTCTGCAGGTACATGTGCAAATGTAACACATCCAAAAATTCTGAAATGAGAAACATTGCAAGGCTTACCATCCTAGGCTCCCTGAGGTACACGATCCCTCACGGTCTTGGTTGGACTTCTATTCAAGATAAAAACAAAGCATAGAACTGCATCTCCCCAATATTCATTTGAAAGATGTTTTTCTTTCAACATGCTTCAAGCCATGTCCATGATGGTCCAATTCTTCCTTTCAGACACTCCATTCTGCTGTGGAGTATATCGAGCAGTAAATTTCCTTTTAATTCCATGAAGATCACAAAATTCAATGAATTCGTTAAGTTTGTATTCACCTCCTATGTCAGACCTCATGATCTTAATGGTCCGACCACTCTCATTCTCAACCATAGACTTAAACTTCTTAAAAACATCAAAGGCTTCAGATTTTTGTTTCAACAAATACAACCAAGTATTCCTACTGAAATCATCTATGAAAGTCATAAAATAAACACAACCATTCAAACAAGGTGTTTGCATAGGTCCACATAAATCTGTGTGAACAATTTCTAATGGAGCTTTTGCTCTGTAGGAAATACCTGAAACAAATTTCTCTCTGTGATGCTTCCCAAGTATACAACTCTCATAAGAGCTTGCAGGTTGTTGGATACAGGGCAGCCCCTTTACCATCTGCTTCTTCTATAACAGATCTAAGCCACCAAAATGTAAATGACTATATCTCAAATGCCATAACCAAGATTCATCTGAACTTCCAACTTTATAAGCATTCAAAGAACCACTCAAATCATTTATCATAACAAGTGGAAACATCCTATTCTTGGTCGTCTCTACTCTTGCAATCAACTGTTTGCTGGGAAATTTATCATAGATTGTACATGCCTTGTTCTTGAAGAACACTCTGTACTTTTTCTCCATCAGTTGTCCAACACTAATAAGATTGCATTTTAAACCAGRCACAAAGTAAACATCATCAATATTTCTTCTCTGATTGTTCTTAGTGTAAACTGGAACTATACCTCTACCACTGACTGTAACCTTACAGTCATTTCCCAGTTTGACTTCAGATTGAATACTAGTATCAATAGAAGAAAATAAGTCCCTATTACCAGTGATGTGGTTACTGCAACCACTATCCAAAAACCAAATATCATTAGCACTTTCCTAACTGACATTACAAGTCAAGAACACAGGATTTTGATGATCCTCAGACTCATTTGTGATATGTGCAGACTGCTTTCCATCATCTGCTTGCTTCTTCCAACATTTGTTAGCAAAATTCTCAAACTTATTACAATAATAACATTGTACTTTATTTTTGTCATACCTCTGATTTTATTGCTGCCAGGGTTTGTTGTTACTCCCTCTTAAATTAGGAGGATTATGCTGAGACTTCTCCTCAGACACTGATTCAGTTCTCTTGTCCCTTGGACCAGAAAATCGACCTCCTCTTCCACGATTATAAGACCTTCCTCTGCCTCTGCCTCTGGTAATATGCAATTGCGATTTGAAGGCATGATCCAATGATCCTTCTTCATATCTAGATATCCTAGATTCATGAGCAACAAGAGAACTAGTTAACTCATCAATTTGCATTAAACTTAAATCTTTAAATTCCTCTATGGGAACAACAACAGGTTCAAACTTCTTGGGCAAACTTCTCAACACTTTCTCAATAACTCTCTTATTCTCAATATCATCTCCATACTACCTGAGCTAGTTTACAACACTCATCACCTGAGTCATGAAAGTATCTACACTTTCATTATCCTTCATCTTCAGATTTTTGAAATCCCTTCTCAAATTCTGCAACTTGACTGTCTTTACCTTGGACACACCTTGATAATAGGTTTCAAGAATGTCCTAATCCATCTTCGAATATGCAGCACTAGAAATATTCTTAAAAATGGATTCATTTAATCTTTGCTGGATTAATCCAAGAGCTTTATCATCCTTCTTCCTGTTTTCCTTCAGCAAAACACTGCCAGCATTAGACAGAGCCAATTCTGCTACAGCATCAATTGGCTCAGCATAACCATCAATAACATAAGTCCACAAGTCCTGAGAATGAAAAATTGTCCTCATTCGAATATACCAGGAGTCATATGACTTCTCACTTAGTACAGGAACCTGAATCTGAGAAGAACTACTACCAGACGCAACCATTTATAAAAATTGGTAGAAATTAAATAAACCTTCACACAAAAAAATAAACTGAAATAATCTGCAATGAACTTAAGAAATTGCAGGATGGACAACGGGCTCTGATACTAAAATGTGAATAATCGGGGGTCAATCGGAGTTTCAGCGTTTACAAATGCTTGACCCAAAACAAACACTCCAACGATTGACGAATCGCGAAGTCGTGAGAAGGTTGTGGGCCCAACACCTCGTGGTATCAAGTATCGGCATTTGGAAGCGCCCAACACAAAATAAAATGCAACAATCTCCTGAGTCGCAATATGGCGAGAAAGGGTGTGGGACCCAACACTTCGGATTCGCAGTTTCTAAAAACTAAAGAACTCCACACATATGTAAAACTTTGAATACGATATATATAAAAAAAAAATATTCAATATTCTTTCAAAAATCATATTCTACTCCACTCCAACAAATAACGATACCAAAAATACATTCAAAAATTAACGGAGAGAACATCTCCAAATGCACAATCGTGACTTCGATTCAAAATGTGATTTTTCAAAATCATACCTGTTACAATCCGTTTTTCAATTATTTATACTAACATAAATTGCCCCTTCGATCTTAGAAAAGATTAATGAATGCGATGATAGTATCTCGTTGCCTTCAAAGGTTAAGGCGACCACCGTTTAGAGTAATTAAATCCTCGATCCTTGAAAGGTCAAGATGACCACCGATCCGCCGCTATCCAGGCAGTGAAATGATTAATCTCTGACAAGCAAAATGATTGTAGTCTCTCATCTTGCCAAGAAGAATGTTTTGCACTTGTCCATTAACTATTGTGTTGTGTACCTCACTCTCTTTCTTTCATCGGCGGAGGAGAGTCTGTCTATCTCCCAAAGCATAAGACCGAGAAGATCATTCCCATATGACCCAGTACCTCGTCATTCCTCAATCATGTTTTTTAAGTTGTTGTCCATTCTTCTCATTCATTTCCATATATCCATGTTTGTTGGGGTAGGAATGTATCTGTGTAAATGTACTTTATCGTCAGAGTACAATATAGTACAGTACAAAGCATTCAATCTATACACTCACCATCTATTATGGAGGTAACATCAGGAATTCATGACTACAAGGATTTTAATCCATTTATTGTGTAATCTATCTTTTGAAAAGGTCAGGGGATATCATAGTTAGGATCAGATTTTTTGGGCAAAGAGTATCAAACATTTTTGGTAAAACAACATCTACAATAGTCAAATGCACTTGGAAACACGAACTAAAATTAAGTAAGCTTGTAGAATTAGGACCTGTGAATAGTTTTGACCTAGTACATAAGGGTGTAAACAAAATATTTACTATTAAATTGTCAATGTTAACCTTATATGCTATTTAATTTAATTTGGAATGATAAACTGAGGTCAGATCATTGTTGAAAGGAATTTCATTTGGGATGCAGGAGGAATAATAGTCTGAGTGGGGAATTGGTGAAAGTAATTTGTTTTGGAAAATGAATGACATCATTAGGTTTATTTATATGACACAATCTCTTTGTCCTGTGCATCTTACTTGTCTATGTGTATGAGCAATATCAAGGAATGAGGATGAATAATAATAAGAGGGATGGATGTCAGTGTTAAAAGAAGCTCTCTTTAGTAATAAGGAGGAACAACATTGAGTAAAAGAAAAACAAGCTCCCTTTGGGAATGAGGAATCCAAGGCCCTTATTGAGTTTAACCTGTCTAACCTTGACTAAATTAGAAGTAAGGTTCATAATCTGAGCCAGCTACAAGGGAAAAGATAGAAATACTCATCCATGATAAAAATGCAAGTGGAGTTAAATATTATAATATAACTATCTTAATTATAAAAAAAACACATAAATTTATTTGAATTATTTAAAAAATCTAAGATTAAGAAAAAAAACATATTCGACAAGGGAAAAGACAGAAATACTCATGCTACATATGCTACAAGGGAAAAGATAGAAATACTCGTCCATGATAAAAATGCAAGTGGAGTTAAATATTAGAATATAACTATCTTAATTAAAAAAAAACACATATGCCTTAGCAACTTATGACTTCAACAAAACTTTTGTGGTAGAATTGGATGCTTCTGGCACTGGTATTGACGTAGTGCTTACACAAGATGGTCAACCTCTCTCCTTTACTAGTCAAGCGTTGAGTGGCCATAATTTGGGCAGATCTATGTATGAAAAATAAATATTGTCCAATCTCAATGCAGTGCACACATGGCGGCCATATCTTTTGGGACACCTTTTTCATATCAAAACATATCACCATAGTCTGAAGTATTTTTTAGAGCAATGGTTATCCTCCGCATAACAGAACAAGTGGTTGACCAAAATTTTGGGTTATGATTATGAAATCATATATAAAAAGGGCAAAGACAATATAGTGGAAGATTCCTTGTCACGTCAACATGAGGAGGACCGATCCCTATTTTCCTTATCATTGCCTATTTTGGATTAGATTGAGGAAGTACGACAAGAGTGGCTAACACACCCTACTATGTCCAGGCTAATTCATCGACTTCAATAGGACCATAATCTTCCCCTTGGCTACACTTGTCAAGACAATATTCTCAGGTATAAGGATCACCTTGTTCGCTCTCCATATTCAACCCTCAAGCAGAGGCTCTTAAATGAGTTGCACTCATATGCTATTGTGGGCCACTTTGGCTTCCAAAGTACCTATACTCATGCCCAACGTTCCTTTTTCTAGGAAGGCATGAAGAAGGAAATCCTTCTCTTTGTGACTGAATGTGAGGTGTGCCAATGAAATAAAGGTGAAATTGTCAAGTCTCCAGGAGCTCTGCAACCCCTACCCATTCCATCTTCTATGTGGATGAACATCTCCATGTACTTTATAGTGGGCCTCCCTAAATACCGGAACAAGTCGGTCATCATGGTGGTGGTTGATCGCCTCTCTAAGTATGCTCATTTTTGTGCATTACCCCACCCTTTCACACCAGCCATGGTAGTGCAAGTTTTCGTTGATCATATTTTTAAGTTGCATGGAATGCCCACCTCTATTGTTTCTTATCATGACCCGACTTTCACCAACACATTTTGGCAAGAGTTGTTTAAATTGCAGAGCACCCAACTGAACATGAGCATTTCCTATCACCCCCAGTCCGATGACCAAACATAAGTGGTCAACAAATGTTTGGAAACCTACTTGTGATATTTTTAGTTTGAAAAACAACACCCGTGGGTGCAATGGATTCCTATGGAAGAATGGTGGTACAATACTTCATATCATACAGGTACTAAAATGACCCCATATGAAGCGGTGTATGGCCAATGACCACCTACGATCACTACATATATTCCAGGCACATCAAAGCTCCAATATATTGATAAAATGTTGCATGGTAGAATAACCACCCTTGTGGATATGAAGGATAACCTCCACATGGCTCAAAATCGCATGAAGCAATAGGTGAACCATCATTGTTTAGAACAATTTTTTCAAGAAGGTGATCAGGTGACTCCAACCTTACAAACAAATATCTCTCAAAGCCTAGGGACATAAAACGTTGGCACCCAAGTTTTATGGCCCCTATCAGATCATCAAGCGTATTGGTTTAGTGGCCTACAAATTGGCCCTTCTAGCTACTTCCAAAATCCATCTATTATTCCATGTTTCCTGTTTAAAGAAAGTGTTGGGACAAAATTGTAAGGTCCAAACCATCCTTCATGAATAATATGAAGAAGGCTCCCTATGGATCAAACCAAAATCCTTCCTCAATGCATGTGAATGTCAGTTGTGTGGAATAACTATCAAGGAAGTGTTGATCAAGTGGAAGGACACATCACCAAAGGATGTGACTTAGGAACCATTGGCCATACTCCAGTAGTTTCCGCATCTTCAGCCTTGAGGACAAGGCCGCTTTTGAAGGGGGAGGGCATGTTAGGATCCAATCATCACCCCTCTTTGTGGGTCATTAGTTAGTATGATATATTTTCTATGTAATAAAGGCCAACATTAGTTAATAAGGCCTATTAAATAAAGAAGAATGAGTCAATGTAAGGAGACCTAATAGAAGCTTTCGCTTCTAGAAATATATTCCTCTAGATGTTTCCTTAGAAGATAAAATTAGTATAGATAAGAGTATGAGGTATTGGATAGCTTCTCTTGAGAATTATTGTAATAGAGAACTTCTATGTTGGAGGTTTCCCCCTCGACGAGGCAAGTGAACATTATTTCCCATCAAAAAAGGTATTATTTTGGCGTTGTGGTTTCATCTATTGTGTTGTTTCGATGTTATTCTTTACAATATTTATGTTTTGGGTATTATAATAGATCCAATACCTTACAAAATCATATTGAGACACATCATCATTTTGTAAGAGAGAAGATACAGTCAAAGAAAATTGACTTGGTATATTGTAATGCAAATGATAATGTGGTAGACATCTTTACAAAGCCTCTTGAAAAGGTGAAATTTGAAATTTTTATCTAGATAAGTTAGGTGTTGTACAAAATACATTTGTCGATTAAGGGGGAGTGTTAAAATAAAATCTAGAATTGTATAGGTGTCTCCTAGGTGTCAGTTTAATAGATTAGTTAGAAAATCTAGATATACTAATGTAGGAAACAATTACAACAAAATTCCTCTATAAATGTAACCCATTTCAAGAAATAATATACAATGATTGTGCGTGCAAATTCATCTCACCTCTATGTGAGAGTTAGGTCTCTTTTTAATATTTTTTTTGTTGAATTTTAATTATTAAATGGCCTCCATATATGAGGAATCAAGACCAAGCTATCATCTGGTTAAGGGAAAGCACATTTTGATTCTCAACTATTTTGAAAGTTGCTTTCTTAGTCATTTTAATTTTTCATGGCATTTTAATCTAAAAATCCATCATTATAAAAGAATCTAATCATTGCACATGTCACTTCCATTTTCAATTCCAAAATGTATGTGTTTCTACTTTAGTGGAAGCCCTTATGAAACAAAGTATTTACAAAGGACCAAAAGAGGACATCTACTTTCGAGCTACAAATAATCAATAGTTCAATAACTTTGAAAAACTTGGAATCAATCCTCCTAACAAAACTCAATACAAAACATAAACCCAATAAGCATGGACCGTCAGTGTGAACAACTTCTTCTTTCGGTTATTCCCTCGTTTAACTACAAGAAGTATAAAAATAAAACCCTCTTCTACTTTTTAAGGCTCTCAAACATCCATCAAATAAAGTGCACATCTCATGAGCAATAATTGGTCATTATGTATCCCATTCAAACAAACATGAAAAATGATCAATGGGAATCGATCTATTATATAGCTAAGCATTTATAAAGATGTCCAATGCAACATGTAGCCAACTTACTTAAAATGGGTCTGTGTAACACACCTGACCCCTAGGTGCTCTTTTAAAGGGTGGGGTATCAAAATTTTGTTTCCCTTAACTCTCTCTAGGTTCCCCTTTCACCAAAGTGCAGGTTCTTCCAAAACCGCGGGCTCTTTCCTAGCCCCTTTGAAGGATTTTAACAAAAGGCGTTGTCTTTCCATGCTAGGTCCCTTCCTTCATATGACCTCGGGTTGTGCCCAGGCACCAACTCAAAGAGTGCTTCGGAGCTTTGGGATCCAGGTGTTCTCGACACACCTGACTCCGAATCCATTGAACTTCAAGCGCGCTAACACACATGAACCAGATATACGGTCCACACTTCTTTCACAACCAACGACTGATATTTACTTTGGGACTTCAGTGTTCGGGAGTTTTGAATGCTCCAAACACCTCTTTCCTTTGAATTGATCCGTACCTAGAGTTACAGATCGAGTGCCACGTGTTTTCCCCGATCAACGGTCGATATTTGTCCTTTGCCCCGCTTCGAGTGACTTGTAGTCAACGCTCCTTTGTGTTATTTCTTCCAGAGTACCAATCCTCCAAAGTAACAGATCTCACGCCACACGTCCTATTCCAATGGACAGTTTTGATGAACATTGATGCTCCGGGCTTTGGGAGTTCTCGTGCCTTTACTCTTCAATTCCTCTGGAGTGCCTTTCCCTCAGAGTAAATCTCCAGTCTCCACGTGTTCCAACAACGAATGGCTAGGATGATTCCTTACCTTTGGATATTTGGACGACTTTTGGTCAATGCTCCACTTCCTTTCCTCCAGAGTTCATTCTTTCAGAATCCATAGTCTGCTAATGTGTGTCCCTCTCAGATCGACGGTCGCGATTTACTTCGATAGATCGGGTTTTGGGATTTCTCAACTCATGCGACCCCACTTTCCTCCGAAGTGGATACATTCTAAAATGGAAGATCTGCTAACACCTGTCCTCAGCTGACAGACGCCTCAGATGAAATTCATCTCTCTGTCCTTCGAGAGTTCTTGTTCAACACACTCCCTTTTCTCTCGGAGTGACTTTTCTCCGAAATGGCATATCTTCTGCCATGCATCCCTTTCCAACGCATGGTTGGGATGACTTCGGGACTATGGCCTTTAGAAATCCTCGTGCCTTCACACTTCGATTCTCCCAGAGTGACTTCTCTCTGGAGTGCAGTATCTGACGACACTTGTCTCTTTGTCTTGGATGAATCAGATCTGCTTCAGTTCCCAGCTCTTCCGGATTTTTGCAATGCAAACTCCTCTTTTACCCTGTAGTTGATCAATGTCAGGTTGACCATAACCTCAATCTGATTGTCTGATGTTATCTACGTGACCCCATATATCTACAGCTCGTAACTTCCATTCAAGGTTCCCTTGGGTCCCAGTGTGTGCCACTCCGAGAAGGACACCTAGAAATGTCGTCACTCAAAACATCGACCCCCACATGATCTCGATGTAATACATGTGTCCCCATCATCTAACGGTCATGAGGGATCTCGAAGGATCCTTAGATCCATGGTCCACATTAACTTCAGGAGTTCGGGACTTTGGGGGTTTTGGTGTTACCAAACCTCTATCTCGACGAAGTGGTCAACATCGGGATGACTATATTGTAGATCCGACAGTTGGGATAGTTCTCAGGAATCCTCAGATCTACGAACCATATTAACTTCGGGACATCAGGACTTTGGGGGATTCACCTCCTTTGCGGTGAATATGCTCAATTCACCAGACCGGCGAAGTTCGAAGGGCTCTAAGGGTTAGATCTCGCATTCCTTCTCCATGTCCGATGATCGTGAAGAACTTCGGCTCCTCCCAAACTAATCTCATCCATTGGTCTTCCAAACTAAAGGATCTCTCCTTTCGGGGCATGAATATCACTATCTTTCCTGAGCTTTGTCAACTCCTTAAATACTTAGGTATTCTGTGTTATTTCTCCTAAACTTAACACTTAGAGAAATCTTTCGTGCACCCCTTGCACTCATTTATCAACTCTATAACTTAAGGGGGTTCTCGGTCTCTGTTCGCCTTGCAAAGACTATACATACCTGCACTACCTCTCCTGAGCTTAACAAATTCCTTTCTTCAGAACAATTGAGAGTGTCGGCATGCACACATGAGGCTATGACCAAGGTCAACAAATTCAGAGTTCATTTATTTTAACTTGAGAAACCATGGGGCTCAGGAATTTACATGTACAAGCTAGAGAATTCCTTATTTTCTTAAATACACAATTAGGCAAAATTAAAGGGATACAATATAACAATTGAGAAAACATGCACATCCCTGCAACATTCATAGGATATCCAACTTTAATTCACAGTTACAGCTTAAATACACAGGATATGAGAATACTTATCTATTACAAGTTGTAGCCAACTAACTCACTGTGGTTGTTTTCCTTTCCACCCAACCATAGGCTCAAAGGAAATCATTCTTAACGCTCTGGCTAGCCCCATGCCAAGCCATGATATCACCAGGGAATTTATGTCAATTCTCAACGATCCTTTCTCTTTCACATCTTCTGCAAGGTTTATCAAGTGCTTCCTCAACATCAAGATCGTGGCCTTCTTCTCAAGTTCTGTTCTCTGCATACTCTCAGATATTTCTCTCTTTGTCACATCCTCAACAAGGTTTATCAGATTCTTCCTCAACATCAATCTTGTGGCCTTTGTCTTGTTCTCTGCTGGAGAGTTCCTCGCATTCTCCACTCTTCTTTTTATTCTCTGATGTGCCTTGCACACACATCCCTCCTATCTTGTTCCTTCTGTAAGAAGGAAACCTAGGTCATTCTGGGTCTACAGGACCCTATGGTACTTTGGGTTGACCTTCTGCAGCTATACCATGCTTCCATTCATGGGGTAGTTGATGGTTCAACCACCAGTCCTTTTCTTATTAACTGATCTCTTATAGTTTTCACATTCTTTCCTCTAGTGATATCATGGCTAGTTCTTTCAAGGCTTCACCCCCACAGTCAGCTATTTGTAATTCAAACAATAATACATTTACATTGTTCCTATGCCACAACATGGTAATCCTAATTAATGATTAATTACAAGTTGGGGGAAACAGGGGTGTTACAATCCCCTCCCCCTTAAAAGGAACATAGTTGTCGGTGTTCTTTCTCAGTAACACCTGTCATGCCTTTCTCATTCATCCACTTCAAAATTCTTGAACTTCTTTCTCAGTTAGGTCCTTTTCAAACTCTTAATATTCGTCACCTACCTTCAATAATTATTGGACAACAAGCACATTAATCATAGTCTCATGAAAAAATATTTTATTGTTGCATAAAATTTCTAGGAAAAATTCATAATATAGCACAATACTTATCTATGCAGTTTGTGGATTTGTATCCACATGGTTGTCTTGTTATCCAAGCTCACTATTTTTCCTTGACATAACCATTGTGTGCATGATCCCAAACAATATTTTACAAGAACTATCAAAGTCTCATCTTCTTTGCGGTCACTCAACCTCCAGGGCCAGGCTCAGGCATCCCCTTCTCTATTATATAGTTCCTCAGGTGATCCATCTTTCCTTGCCAAGGTTTTATCACATAGGAATAATCCCAGAGACTTTATTGAGCCTTATAGTCGAGGCGTACCTTAGACATTCTCTATTGAGGCATCCCTCCAGCTTGTGTTACCTCAACACAACATATTCCAGGCAATCATGGCTTACCACAGGGTTCTCATGTCTCAGTAGTGGTCTCCTTCATTATTTTCAGTTGGATAGCCTTCATATGTCCTTTTTGGACATATCTTTTCTTCTCACCTATATCACAGGTATACAAAATTCATGAGACATCATCACAATTCTAAATTTCAGAATTTTATTGCAAATTTGTCACCCACAAATTTTCCAATTTCTTCATTTATTTTCATATATGTTTTGCACAGAATCGGATTCACAAGAATGGGACTTCCCTCCCCATGGAACTTTAGCTCAGTAAGAAATCAGTGTCCCTTATGGTTTTACAATATATATATATATATATATATATATATATATATATATATATATATATATATATATATATATATATATATATATATATATATATATATATATATATATATATATATATA
>JZKD02S0259285.1:175550-208515 GCA_000966675.3 Picea glauca
ATATATATATATATATATATATATATATATATATATATATATATATATATATATATATATTCTCACCACATTTAAAATGTCATCACAGACTTTATTAACTTGTGCATTCTAACAATTGCACCACATCTTTATAAACATGGGAGAAAAAAAAATCATCCCTTACCTATGCATCATTTCATCCTACCAAACCTTTCAAAATGTAATTCAGGTATCAATTGACTTTAATGAATGTGGCAACATTCATGGCCACATTCATACCCAATGCACCCTTGCATTGATTTCAAGTTTGCCACACTTTATGACAAGAACTCTTCCATGGTGTGTTGAAGCTTAGCCAAGCTCTTCACCACATCACTTATTCATTCTTGTTCATTATTGCATTCGGACTGTGCTTCCTGCTACAGGTTGGTCATGATCCTAGGTTGACACATATGAAACTATAATTTTCTCTTTAATTCACCCAATAATTCTTTCCTCGTTAGTAACCAAGGTGCCCACACTCATGGCCACCCAAATTTGCTTTCCTTTGACATCCATATAATGTAAGTAAAATTTTCGGAAGGTCCTCCTTCCTCAATGGAAGGTCCATCGTCTTCCCTTCATGCAAACATGCATTTCCTAGAAGCAATTCCATGCAATGTTCTAGCTATGAGCACCTTTATTCCCATAGAACTAGTCCCCCCGACCACAGTCTAACGCAGAGTGATAAACTCTATCTTCCTTGATTGTCCCGGAGGAAATCTGTTTTCTCTCCATGTGACCGAGAGCTGTGACCTCAGCTCTATTATTTTCAGGCGCTATCCTTTCATCTCATGTGTCTAGGCCCTATGATCCTGGCTAAACCCCTTGCCTGCAAATCGACGGTGTAGATCCGTCTTCCCCCAGATCCAACGATTGCAAGGGATTGTGGAACCTCAACTAGCCCGCAATTTAACTCTCCTCTTGATCTCTACAATGAATATGGGTTGTTCGATCTACGATCGGATCCCAAACTCCAAACAACACTATATTGAATTTAAATTATGGGTACAGTTCTTGACGTTAACCCGTGTGCATATGCAATCTCCACAATGATCACGGTTCGTCGATCTTATCCCTCTATCTATTTTAAACCACACGATTTCTAGATAATAATAATTCCAACACATAAGTGTTTGACCGAGAATTTAGATTGAGAACAGAGCTTTGATGTGTTAAATTCAACCACAGAACCCCATCATAGTATGATTTTTACGTGAAATTAACGTGTGGGTTCCTTGCAGGTTCTCCCACCGATCGTTCACAGATTGGCGGTTCACAGCGATTGTGGAATCCCAATATGCTCGCTCTTTATCAAAGAGTTCAATATCCGCAATCTGAGAAGTTCTCTCCCAACTCTTTTAATCATGGTCATTTATTCTCCACCCCAACGAGATCAATGGTGTTGGTTGATTGCGGGCCATGAACTAGCACGTTTGTAAATTTGTCCTTCACGCTCTGCAATGATTCCCAACCATCGATCTATGTTCATAGATCGATGATTCATAGTGATTGCAGGGCCCAATCTCCACAATCTGGAAAGTTTTTGCTCAACTCTGTCTAATCGTGGTCATTGATCTTTCACCCCGACGAGATCAACGACATTGGTTGATTGCGGGCCATGAACTAGCACATCCATTAATTTCACCTTCGCACTCCACAATGATCCCCAACCGTCGATCTAATTGAATGAATGGTGTTTGATTCGCTAACTCCAGTGGATAGTGAAGTTGATTTGATGACTGCGATCGGTCTTCCCTCTGATGAGTGGCTCACATTCATCTCCTTTGTCAGGTTCTTGAGTATCTGGATTCGATCAGGGTTTTCTTCCTGAAGCATACTCTACTTGGGTATCCGAGGCATACAACTGCCTTTTCTTAACATGGCTTCAACCAAGCCTATTCAATCAAACATACTCATTTATTCATTCATTATTATTCTAGTCATTACATGATGCTTTCAAAATGTAATCCAAGATTCTTATATATATTTATATAATCTCGTAGCTCACTACTTAGTTCTCAGCAGTTATTAAGGTTGCGATTTTGTCCTCCTGAATTTTTTTTCACACAGTTCTTCCACAGGGAACTCCATCAGCATGAAACTTCCTTATTGCATATCCATCACTATCTGTTGTGGCCTAAACCTTGAGTTAGCTTTAGATGTTTACCAAATATTCCATAGGGATATAAACATGCATATTTTTTATGTACCCAAATTATGTATCCATACATATTTTGGTTTTGTTAACTTACATCCATGATGTACTTAACCATATGCATAATCAAAAGTCTGTGTGTAGCTTGCATGGGTATATTTCACAACCTATATACATATCTATTCTAAAATTATTCAACTCATGATTTTTCAAAATCATTCTCATGTGATCCTCAAGGCATAATCATTTTCCTCTTATCCTGACAATATACCATCCTTTATCATTTACTCTTTCATTTATTTATACTAGTCTTTCATGAGGGAATGGAGTGCATCCCCCTTAAGCTATCATTCAAAACAAAAATTTCATGACTCTTCAAAATGGAGTCAACCATGCATCCATGGTATTCACTTAATATTGGCAAGTGCAATTCTTTCCTTACATATCACTCATAAAGGGGCCATATTGTTCCTTTAGTATACATATATCCTTACATCATGCATGTGCATCATTTACACATGGACCTATCATACTTCCAGATCCTCCTCCATGGATATTGTTTCCATCCTTATGACAAGCCTCATAGGGACACGCAACACTAAGCTTCCCTCTCAGTTGTGAGCTTGCAATCATTCACATGACATCCACATGGAAGTTGAATCAGACATAATCATAACTATGTTCCCTTTCTATACGATAACAGCTAGCAAGAAAAAACTCTTGCCTCAACATCCATGGAACATTACCCAACTTATAAATACAATCTGGGCAATTATAACCATGCCCAAGGTAACATAATCAACCAATTTAGCTTCCAACTATATTTATATGGCTACCATCCACCACTGGATGTCAATTTGACCCATTGGGCTTCTAGAGGTGCCCCAACACTTCCTTTACCACATTCAGGATCAACATTTAGTCAACAATTTTATGTTAATTTTAACAATTTAACGTCTAATACCATTTGGACTATTCCCTTAAATCCCAAATGCAATTTCAAATTATGTTACTTACTGAGTATCCTAGTTCAGAAATCCAGAGTATCTTTAGGTCAAGATCGGTCTTGACCATTACACCTAGAATTCTTCCTTTTGTTCAACAAAGTTAGGGACGGAGGCCACTCTCCTCCTCCCACAATAACTCCGGGATATTAGTTTCCTATCCACCAAACAAGGGAGGCTGTTGTGATTTATCACTCAATCACTCTATATTTCTACAGCTTCGTTTATCAGCTTGATTAGAAAACCCTTGTCCAACAATTCTTGTACCCAGAAACAAAATTTGTTTCTCAATCCACTTTGAAACCCGAGAGCTGCGCATGCTCTCCCTTTTCAGGGAATGGTCACCAGAATAATTCCTATGATCGTGAGGGGTTATATGTTGGGTATGTGTTATATTCTTTGCATGTGTGTGTGTGTGGGTGCGTCAGATACTACGACTGCGTCTGACGATCCCTGATTTTTAGCTGATTTGTAAATTAATCCCGGATTAAGGGATTAGGGTTTTGGAATCTACGGAATACCTAAAAAACATTGTATATATTGTATGGCGAATGGTGAAATTCGATATAATGAAAAAGAAAGGTTTTCCCGGTTGAGGGTTTCCGGTAAAGATCTCTGTGTATTCTGTGTATGAGCCATTGATTAATTTCTGTATTGCTTAAGAATATATATGCATTGCTTTACTTCACAGGTTTAAAACTTACAGTATACACCTATACTAGGTTTAACCCTTCATTTAAGCAGTAATAATTACTGCTACAGATCATCTCCATCCGTTCACATTTCTATTTTAGTTTAAATATTAGTGTTCTTCAGCATAATCCCATTCCTATAGGATTGACTATCATTTCCCAAGAAATACTAGGCTCCCTTTGTCACAGACTAGCATGATTCAATATCCTTGGGAAAATCCCAACTTTATTTTAAATCTGCCTCCTTCTACTCAAGGAACTTATGAAGATGACTTATGTTTGGTAGTAATATTCTCCACTGGCTCATCTTAGCCTTGGTAACCAAATCTTATGACTATACAACAACACGTACAATTGCAGAGTGAAGTCAATTTCTTTATTTGGGAACATTAGCAACATACAGTGCCAATTCTCCAAACATCTATCAATAGTAAAGGATCTCATTCCTCTCTTCAAAAGAGGTTTTCTAAGCCTCTTAGGAATGAGGTAAGATAGGGTGTTACCCCTTAAAGTCCTCCAAAAATATTTTCATATGACTCGTGCATGAACCCAAGCAGGCCAAGTTTTGTTGTCATGCTCTGATACCAATTTGTAACACACTCGACCCCTAGGTTCTCTTTTAAGGAGTGGGGTATCAAATTTGTTTTTCCCTTAACTCTCTCTAGGTTCCCCTTTCACCAAAGTGTAGGTTCTTCCAAACCCGTGGGCTCTTTCTTGGCCCCTTTGAAGAATTTTAACAGCAGGCGCTAGCTTTCCATGCTAGGCCCCTTCCTTCATATGACCTCGGGTTGTGCCCAGGTGCCAACTCAAAAGGCACTTCGAAGCTTTGGGCTTTGGGTGTTCTTGACACACCTGACTCTGAATTCGCCGAACTCTAAGCTTGCAAACACACATGGACAAAATCTATAGTCCACACTTCTTTCAAAACTAAAGACCGATATTTACTTCAGGACTTCAACGTTCGGGAGTTTAGAATGCTCCAAACACTTCTTTCCTCTGAAGTGCTCTGTACTCAGAGTTATAGATCAAGAGCCACATGTTTTCCCCAATCAATGGTCAATATCCATCCTTTGCCCCACTTTGGGTGACTTACATTCAACTCTCCTCCGCGTTCTTTCTTCTGGAGTACCAATCCTCTAAAGTAACAGATGTCACACCACACATCCTATTCCAATGGACGATTCTGGTTAACTCTGACGCTCTGGCCTTCGGGAGTTCTCGTGGTTTTACTCTTCAATTCCTCCGGAGTGACTTTCCCTAGAGTAAATCTCTATTCTCCATGTGTTCCAACAACGGACGGCTAGGATGATTCCTTACCTTTGGATCTTCGGATGACTTCTGGTCAATGCTACCCTTCCTTTCCTTTGGAATTCGCACTTCTAGACTCCACGATCTCCTAACGCATGTCCTCTCAAATCGACGGTCATGATTTACTTAGATAGTTCGAGATTTGGGAGTTCTCAACTCGTGCGACCCCACTTTCCTCTGAAGTGGCTATCCTCTGAAATGGACTATCTATTGACACTTATCCTCAGCTGACAGAGGACTCATATGAAATCCGATTCTCCGGCCTTCGGGTGTTCTTGTTCAACACACTCCCTTTTCTCTCAGAGTGACTTTTCTCCGAAATGGAAGATATTTTGCCACGCGTCCCTTTCCAATAGACGATTGGGATGACTTCGGGACTCTGGCCTTTGGAAATCCTCGCGCCTTCACACTTCTATTCTCTCATAGTGACTTCTCTCTAGAGTGCATGATCTGACAACACATGTCCCTTTGGCTTGGATGTCTCAGATCTGCTTCTGCTCCCGGCACTTTGATAGTTTTTCTATGCAAACTCCTCTTTTCTCCTGAAGTCAATCAGCATCGGGCTGACCACATCCTCAATCTAACGATTCCAGGGTATCTACGTGACCCTAGAGATCTATGGCTCATAATTTTCGTTCAAGGGTCCCTTGGGTCCCAGTGTGTGCCACTCTGAGAGGGGAGCCTGGCAACATTGTCACTCAACACATGGGCCCCCACATGATCTTAACGTAATACACGCATCCCCATGATCGAACGGTCATGAGAGATCCCAAAGGATCCTTAGATCCACGTTCCATAATAACTTCTAGACTTCGGTACTTCGGGGGTTTTGGTGTTACCAAACCTTTTTCTTCTCGAAGTGGTCAATGTTGGGCTAACTATATCGTAGATCCTGTTGATACAGTTCTTAAATTTTTTATCCCTAAGGCCTAAATTTTCCTTTTTCAGGTTTCGACTTTGCACAAAAACACGAGTTTCGTTATCAATCCCAAACACACGACACCTTTTCCTCAAAGAATTTAATTATTTGGATAATAAAAGGCAAAAAAGATTAAAAGAATTATAAGAATCCTGACGCCTTTTCTTTGAAATTATTTTAAATCATGATAAGTTTTAAAACTAACGGATTTAAGGTTAAGCTTGAAATTTTTTTGGGATTCGGGGTTTGCTGAAAACATATTTTTCGATACAAATCGAATCGCGAAATCCTAATCCCCGATTTCCTGAAACGTTGAATTCTTAGTTAAAACACAGATCAATTAATTCTCTAATGTGAAAGGTTAAGGATTAAGATAATCATGTCACAATTTCGGGATTCACGGTTCAGTGAGACCACATCTCTTGTCATCATGATTCCTGAAATTCGGAATCACGAAACCTCGATCCATAGTTTGTGTTAAATCAAACTAATTATGTTTTGGCCTTAATCATGATTAGTTAGTTAATTAAGATGAGTTTAAGTCCTGTCTTTAAAAAAAAAACCGTCGCGATTTCGCGATTTCGAGGATCGGATTTCATCGATGACATACTTCTCGACATCATGATCACTGAAATCCCGAAAACGTTTAATCTCAATTAATTACTTCGCTAAAAAATTTTAAGTCTTAATTAACACGTTGCGATTTCACGATTTTGAAGATCGGATTTCATCGATAACATACTTCTCAACATCATGATCTTCGAAATCCCAAAAAACAAAGTTTTCAGTCTTAATCTATGATTAGCACTAATTAACCTTTTTTCCAAAACAGGATTAATGATAATCATTCTTTCTAAGTTTTCGTTTATGTTTCGCTTTCCGATTAAGTAAATTGTCCCGAATTTATTTATTTATTTATTTTAAAACCTGAAGGCGCCTAAATACGGACATTAAATGCGTATCTCAGAAAAATATCTTTTGCATTAAATGACTTGAATTCTTGACAGCTGTGTCAATCCCGTCACTTTTAAATGTATTCAAAGTGAACATCTAAATGTCTGTGTTTTCATTTTATCAAGCGCATAAAACACTTAGCTGAGCTTGTTCATCCATTTTCTGTGACAGGTTTTCAATTAAATGCAAAGTCATGGCACCAAAAAAGGCACCGAAGAAGAATGAAGATGCACAGGAAGATGCTATAGACTCCATTAAATATTGGACTCAAATATTTGAATTTCTGGAATATGAACTCAAGAATGTTCATCCTGATTCTGAGAATCACTGTCGGGACATAGCAGAGTCAGAGCTTCATAAGATGGTTGTGCACCCGCGACTCGTGGCATAAATGATATGATCAATTGGGCCCTGGAAAAGGTCGATATCCCGACGAGGAGCATCTTAAATGATCAAGGAGTTATCATTGGCTCATCAGGACAGAACACATACAAGTAATGTATAAACTCTCGCCAAATCCTAAACATACTTTTAATGCCGAATTTTTAGCAAAGTTTCAGAGGAAAGAATGCATTGAGGAAGACCGGATATATCCTAATATGATTAGAGAATGGGCGAGGTGTCTAGAAAAGTTTAGAGCTAATGCCCATGGGATTTATGCTACAACATCCTTGAATGAATACATGGTATATGTAGCTATTATGTTATGTATACTTTTCGGGAGAAAATATCCCTGCCATTTTTATACAGATTGGGTGCCCTTTTTAGAAGAAGCTTCAGAAGGGAATGCTTTTAACTGGCATAAGATTTTGTCAGATAACCTAACACAGGAAATCTTAAACTACAAAGCAGCAAAATTAAAGGGACAACCAACAACCTTTTACATGTCAGCATACATTATGGATGCAATCTGTTATGTGACTCCTTTTCCCTTAATGAATTGGAGTTGGAACATTTCCTGTCCATAAACCATTCATAAATATCACTCGTCCCTTTGGGAAGAAAATTCTAAGGATGCATTTTATGAGGTTTTTCATTTTATTATAATTCTGATGCATAAAATATTTTTTTGATGCGAACCCCCTTGCATTTCTGATGCAATCACAGAAAATCTTAAAGCAATTGTCGACTGGTTTATTGAGGAGAACTTTTCCTACAATAGGGTTTATGGTTGTTCCATTCCCCCTCATGTACTCCCTAAATTCCTACCAAACAGATTGGTGTGCAGGGAGGTAGCCCATCAGATAGTAAAGGGCGGCGTTGGATTAGAACTAAAAGCAGCTCAAAAGAAGTCATGGCCAACTTTACCTGTACATATTGGGAAATTTTCTTTATTAAATCTGGGCCATTCTAAGGTAGAGGTTGAATCATTAGAAGAAGTGAAATTAGTATATATTGAGCATAGAAAGTATGACCCCTACCAAGTAATAAGCAGACATTTTATACATTGTAATCTAAAGGCTTATGAACATGAAACATCTATCTATGATGATGTATTCAAGGATGTTAAATCCTATGAAGAAGTATTGAACAGAGTACAGGCCATGCCACCTGAATCACAGACCGGATTCGTGTCATTCCAGGGCCATAGGCGAAGTTGCATGCCCAAGATTTTGCAGAGTGAAGTTTCGACCCCACCTCCTGAACAGGAAGGGCCTCCCCCAGGGTTTGAAACAAATACATAGGATAAAGTAAATACCAAAGGCAACATGACGGATACTGAGATACCTTACCAAGACACAGAGGGTTCCTAGACAAAATAATCAGAGACAGAGAAGGGAAAGGAGCTGGAAACAACCCTAGAAATCCCTAAGGATGTTCCAGAAAATACAGGAGGAACAGCATCAACAAATCTCGGTAGTCCCATCACTTCCTTAACCCCATTGCAGTCAACTTATGGAACCCCCTACGAAGGAGATATGTATGTCAGTGATCTAGAGCCAATTTCAAGGGATGAGATTCCTCCATCAGATTACTTTTTCAGTAAAAAGAGAAGAGAAATCTTGAAACAGGAAATCCATCCAAAAGGAGAGGGGATGATTAAAAAACATAGGGTCATTATAGATGGAAAGAGGCTTAAAGATGGAGAATTTGCTATGGAGTTATCAGGTACGATGGCTGCTATAGCATCAACAAATATATATTATGTTGCCAGTTTAACAACCATGCTCGAACAAAAAGACCAAACAATAAATCAACTACAGGACAAATTGAAAGAAACTGAGAGAAATATCAGTTGGGGAATACAAAAGGGTCTAGAACAAGCTAGACTAAAAGATATTCAAGAAATTCAGAAAATGAAAATAGACTTAGAAGAGGCAAAATAGATAATACAAGTCACACAGGCATAGGTCCAAAAGCAGGAAGAAGAAAATAAATAGTTACAAGATAAAATTAGTTCTATTACTAATCAAGTAGTAGAACTTGAAATTTTCAGGACACAAGCATTGGGAATACATTTGAAAATAGAAGAAGAACAACATAAAGTGTTTTTGAATCTAGAAGTAGTCTAGGATTACTTTTAAGAAACAAATAAATACTTGGAGAATGTTTTCCAGAAGGAAAGGGAAGCGAAAGCGGCTAGAACGACTTTCCAAAAGGCAGTAGCCCTCTCAACAAAGGAAGAAGTCGGAAGGATTCAGAAATTATCCATTTCAGAACAGGTTAAAGGAGACGTAATACTTAAAGTGTGGGAAGCAGACCTGGCCAAATATAAAAGAATAACCAGAGATGTCAATGATGATTGCCAGGGAATTTTTGATCTCTTAGAAAGGACTTCATTGAATATCGAAAAAAATGACTGTGTCGGATTATTAGGTGAGATTAATATTGCCAAGCACCAGCTAAGGTTCAAAGAAGAGATGGAGGAAATGAAGATAGAGATCTCAAAAATTAAATTAATCAATATCACAGAAATCGACAAATGGATGGTGACGCCGAACCTAAAGTTGCAAACTATTAAGTTCACAGGGAAGATGATAGAAGATCGTTTGCCTGAATTGCAGAAAAGATTCTTCATGTTTGAAGCAAAAGAGATACCAGATGCTCCCTAAGTTTTTGTGAAATTTTTGGGAAAGTGTGTTCACTGTCTTGAGGCAGAAAAAGGAAGTTCATCAACACAAACGTAAAAGCATTTTTTTTTTAATATTTTCATCATTAGAAATTAGAAAGGAAATGTAAACGGTTGACATTATTCATATATGTAACCGTAATCTTAGGAAGTTGGTTAGTCACCAACGAGAAAATTTTTGATGAAGATGTATAAATATATTTTCAAAAGACTGAGAAAGGGATTTTGATTTTTTGGAGAGAGCCGATTGTATTTAACAGTTTTCCAATCCATCATAATATATGATACAGACGAGATTCTGAATCCTGCAAATTTGTAGCTATGTGTTCTTTAACCCTGTTTACTATACTTTATTATGTTTTTCATTCAATGTTTTTCTAATGAATAATCAATTTGAAGTTATCTGCAAACATCTTTTATAGTTCAGATTGATTTGGATATCAAATTATTTACAGCTTTTCCTCTGAGATTGTTATCAGTGATTTTAAGACCTGTGAATCATTTGAACCTTAATACTTAACTTTTCATTAGAAATCTCGTTTTACTTCTTTATTACCTATTACAATATGAGATTCTTTCTTGATTAAATCCTCATATTTTTCAATAGTACTTCTTTGTTATTTTATAATTCTCAAATTGTTGCAAATCCAGGAAATGACCTCGAATGTATTTATGTTAGTGTTTTCAATTTCAAAATAGTTTTTTCTATTCTTATCTCTTAAAAGTTTGAAGTGACATTTGATTAAATTCTTTAACAATTAAATAAGATCTTATCCTCCATGACTGTTCCAAATAGCAGACAACCCAACATTGAACCTGGCCTTCAAGATCAAACCAGTATTGCTTTGAACCTATTTAATACCATCCTACAAACATCAACTAACCGGGTTGAATTAGAACGTTCATGGGATGCTATTGAGAGAGATATTAGCATCCAAGAATAGCGGGAAGCTAGACAGAGACAGTTGAGAAATTGATTCTACTTCACCCTTCCTTTTCAATTCTTATCCTCAAGTTATTCTTTTTAACATTTACGGATGCCTTGATGGTATACTTTATAGTCTTAAAGTATAAACTCAAGAACAACAGATCCGATGGTCGGGAGTTCAGCCCAGATTAACTTTGGGACATAGAGACTTCAGGGGATTCACCTCCTCTACGATGAATATGCTCAATTCACCGGACCCGCGAAGTCTGAAGGGATCTAAGGGTTAACGCCCATGTTCCTTCTCCATATATGATGATCGTGAAGAACTTCGGCTCCTCCCAAACTAATTTCATCCATTCGTCTTCCAAATGAAAGGATCTCTCCTTTCAGGGCTTGAATCTCACTATCCTTCCTGAGCTTTGTCAGCTCCTTAAGTACTTAGGTATTTTGTGTTATTTATCCTATACTTAACACTTAGAGAAATATTTCGCACACCCCTTGCGCTCATTTATCAACTCTAGAAATTAAGGGGGTTCTTGGTCTTTGCCCACCTCAAAGAGACTTTGTGCATACGTGCACTACCTCTCCTGAGCTTTAAAAACTCCTTCCTTTAGAACGACTAGGAGTGTCAGCATGCACACGTGGGCTATGCCAAAGGTCAACAAATTCACAGTTCATTTATTTTAACTTGAGCCACCACGGGGCTTAGGACTTTATTTGTACAAGCCAAAGAATTCCTTATTTTCTTAAATACACAATTAAGAAGAATTAAAGGGATACAGTATAACCATTGAGAAAACATGCACATGCCTGCAACATTCATAGGACATCCAACTTTAATTCATAGTTATCGCTTAAATACATAGGATATGAGAATACTTATCTATTACATATTGTATCCAACTAACTAACTATGGTTTTTTGCCTTTCCACCCAACCATAGGCTCAGAGGCATTCATTCTTAATGCTTGAGCCACCCACATTCCAAGCCATGATATCACTAGGGAATTTATGCCAATTCTCAATGATCCTTTCTCTTTCACATCTTCCGCGAGGTTTATCAGGTGCTTCCTCAACATCAAGCTCACGACCTTCTGCTCAGGTCTCATTCTTTGCATACTCTTAGAGATTTCTCTCTCTATCATGGCCTCGACGAGTTTTAACAGATGCTTCCTCAGCATCAAGATCGTGGTCTTTGGCTCATTCTCTACTGACGAGTTCCTTGCATTCTCCACTCTTCTCTTCATTCTATGGCGTGCCTTGCACGCACATCCCTCATATCTTATTCCTTCTATCATTTTATCACCCTATAATTTATAGGATCAACTGGTGACTGAAATGTTATCTCTCTAGTGTTTTTTGTTTGTGAAATGATTTTTCATTCTGCAAATAATTTGAGAAAAGAAAGAAAAAGAAAAAAAAAAGAGGGCATAAAAGAATTTCAATAAGAGCCCCATGCAATAATAGTGACTTGGTCCATACCTTTCAAGCATGGCCAAGTTCTTTTAAATTGATGTTGATAGGAATAGTGAATAAGATTGGATAAACTGTTTAATCTTAGCCAAGTGATCTAGGTTAGTTAGTGAATAAATCTAGCCAGACTATCTAATCTTGGTCAAATAGCCCCAGGGTAGAGTAAGTTCTTAGCCCAATAGTTTAATCTGGGCTAATTTTCATAGGAAGTTAGGTTAGAACATAGGCTAGTTTGCTTTACTTCAATAAAACCAACTTGATGATCAATGTTGGACCATGTTTTGAATGCTCGAAAAGTTGTTTGCCTAACCCCTTGGTGATGTAAAGATGTAAAATCTTGGGAAAACCCCACGATATGCTCTTATCCTAAGTTTTTCAGGGCGCATATGCTTTCGCGCCCACATTTATGCACTGCTCATGTATCAACAACCTAGATGATCGCACTTAGATCTACGGTGGACAAATATTTTCGGACCCCCTGGACCATTCTACCTTTAACGGAGGGGGGGGGGGTCCGGAATCGCTGATAATGTATGCGCACATCTAGACGGCCCAAGTTTCGGCACTTAGATCTACGGTTTGTATTGGATTCTAGACCCCCCCATCTGTTTTGCCTTTAATGGAGAAGGGGGGGTCCAGAATGTGTGTTAAAGAGCGCACATAGATCTACAGTCCAAAGGAAAGCGTGTAGATCGATGGCCCAAGGTATTTTTTGGACCCCCCCGACTGATCTACCTTTGACGGTGGGGGGGGGGGGGTCCAGAATGGAATCTTACTCTGGCAGGCCCCCTATCTATACGTGGCATGAATCTATTGGTCCCAAATTCCACTACCTCTCACTGCCTGACATACCACATCACCTCCTGACATCATCATCCACCTTTCCAAAAGAGTCACATCCCATAACTCCGTCAGTCCTTCTCCCTCATTCACTCATGGAAAGTCCCCTCACCATGATTTTTTCCCCCAATCGATAACCGCCACATCACCCATTTGTATCCCTCAGTCATTGTCACCTGCCATCTCACATTCTAAATGACCCGTTGGCCATTTATTACTGGATAACTTATCCGTTAACCAGCTGACCTGTCCCCCATGCCCAACAGATACCCGTTTACTCAAAATTACCCTCACTCTTCATTCCTTCACCATTTACCCACTCATCGCACCAGAGAATTTACCTCGTTTTCTTCTCCATTACAGTCAGTCACCCCAATCTACAGTCGCCCCCGCTAATATTGTTTTATTTGCATGTATTGTTACAGTAATGGCGCCAAAATCAAAACGAACAGAAGGAGAGGAGAATCTGTTTCTCCCGCCTCCTGTCGATCTCGACAGGATTCCACTGGCCGACAAAGACTACTTAATCGTAGACACTAATTGCAATTTCGACTTCGCAGACCTTCAATCATGGCTTAAAGAAGTCTTCCTGGACCAGAGTGACAAAATTGGACTCTGGGAGTCCAACCTACCCCTGTATCTCTTCCCCCAGATTCACCACTTCCCAGAGTTCGCCCTCAAGTGCCAAGCCCACTATATTCCCGAGAAAAGAGCCATCGTATCCTCGTCCAGGGAAGTTCTCTTCCTCATCACGCCAGAAACCATTGACCAAATGATGCAAATATCCCAAGCCGACTCCGCATCACCTTTTAACCTTGAAATCGTTATAGAGTTATACCAGAAGATGACTTTTCTTCAAAGATCTCAAATATTTGAGCTTTTTCTTCCACAATCCGCTCAGCTCCTCGCTACAAATCCCCCCTATCCTTCCTCCATGTTCTCAACCAAAGGAAACCAGGTTATCATGTCCCTATGCACCTTGTTGGGTTATTATTCAGATCAATGGGTAGATGAACCCATTCTAGGATTGTTGTCTATTTTCTCCATCGATGAGAAGCCTACTACATAGTTTGACTTCAACACATTCCTGGCAAACAATATTCACGAGAAATTTGTCAATTTCTCCACAGAAGGCATGTTCCGATATTCTTCAATATTGGCATACCTGTTCATTTTCTTCCAAGCGGACAAGTTTGTTTTTTCTATGCAAAAGATGGACAGAGATGGCAGACCCCAGGTAGTAACCGCATGGACTTCCCTACTCAGACATAACTCCACAGAATTCAGTTTCAAGCAATTCATCGATCAATTCTACCACCTAGTGGTGAGTATTCTCAGCGGCAGATGCGAACCCAAGATTAATGACAAAGTTCAGAGGATCCTACATCTCTCAGATCATACAAAGACTGGTGATTGGTACCTGTACCAAAATCACACTAAGATCAGAGTCTATGGGTGCGAGTTGGCCCCATATAAACTGCCCAAATACTTACCTGTCAAAATGTTTGCTCTGGAATACATAAGGCAGATGATAAACTCGGATGATATTCACTTTGTGTCTTTAAAGAAGAAGCAACAGCTCAGAATCAAAGGGCAGATTGGGTCTTTCATATGCAAAAATCGAGGCGTCGGGGAGGAAGCATACAGGCTACTGAAGGAAATTAAATTCGTTATGAGTTTCACATGGCACTACGATCCGTGTGGGATCATTTCAGAGATGAGGATAAAAAACAAGAATATCCCGTATGTCCACGAATCTAGGCCTGAGGTAGAGAAATTTGAAAACCAGACAGGATGGGAACCAAACACTTTGGTTGAAATAGAACAACAAGACCCCCCGGTCACTGTATCATAGACAACCACACCATAGGCTCCGAAGGAGAAAAGGCCTAGGCAGGATCTATCACCTCCTGTCACTGAAGTGTCATTAGAAGAATTCCGACTGCATACCAAGAGGCCAAAAACCATTCCAGCTCCTGACCCGGCTAGAGAAAAGGAAATTCCATCCACTACAGTGACATAGGTTGATCGGTCTGTCCTCAACACAAGTAGTAGGCATATTATAACCACTGTGTTACCAAAGAAGACTACAGATACTCCACCAATCAACCAGCCAGGCAAGATAGGACCAAAGCTGAGCATCTTTGAGAAATATGACTTGATCAAGAAAAAGAATCAAACTCTGACCAACAACACATATGCCCAATTTTGGAAGTAGACGTCGACTGCACAACACAGGCTGTTATCGATGTTCGACATGGAGAAGGGCAGAATGCACATGGAATTTCTCCAATTGCAGCTACCAGACCCAAAGGTAATCATCGATTACAAGAGGGCAACTTTTGAATTCCAGACTAAATACATGCACCCTGCCAATCAAATGGATCTGCACAGGCAGATGGGAAAAATGGTTTTATCCACGCTAGCACATGCTTCCACTACTGCCTCCAGGTTACAAGTGTCTCTAAACAACATCTAGACACAGTTGAAGTTGGAGAAAATATCATCCTTTGCCAAGGATAACAGGATCAAAACGTTGGAGGAACTGGTCCTCAAGATCGGGTACAACCCCTCGAATGTGAAAGAAGTCGAGAAGATTATCAAGAAGAAAAATGCCAACATAGCATCTTTGAGGAAACAATTGAAGCTACCACCAACAATAGACTCGTAGGCAAAGGAAATAGCAGAGACAGGAGGAGAAAAAGATGAGATGCTTAAGTTAATCATGGAGCAGAATGCACAACTAAAGGAAATGGAAGATGAGATGGAGAAGCTAGTGAAAGAGAAAGAACAATTGAAACCCATGGAATTCATTCCGTTGAGTGCAGTGCCATTCTCAGGAGTGAGCACAACATCACTAGCAGAAGTCCCATCAGCGAATCCACTGACGTCTATGGACAAGACGGTTGAATTGGCCAAATCTATGGAAGAGATGAACCTGCAGGAGACAGAGACTAGCAGGCTCAAAAAGGAGATTGAGAACCTTCAGGAAATCAAATCTTCTTATCAAACTAGCTTCTCCAAGGAAAAACAGGTGTTAGACTAGCTCAAACAAGAGTTACAACAGCTCCGAAAGCAAACAATGGTAGGTAAAACACTGGCCGAAGTCAAAGAAAGTGTCTGGAAATACATCACCAAGTCTATGAATGAAATATGGCCAATGATATAGATTATGTTTTAGCAAAATGAATTGGTGCAGAGAAGTAAACAAGTCATCGAGAAGATCAGATGAGAACTGGGAGAGATTCCCACACAAGCTAATGAAATCATCAAATTCTTGAATTCCAAAACCAGAGAGGAGATGGAAGAGTTGAGAATTGAGGATAGAACAGAGACCATCCTTGAGGTCAAAAGAGTCTTGACCAAGAGAGGAATGATGCTACAGCTAGAATAAAAGGTTCAGGCCATGGACCTAGGGGTACAAAAAAATTTCAGCAAGATTGAGGCTCTACAGAAGAAAGGTCTTCCTGGTTTGAAGGTGATAAATGACAAACTAATGACACTCCCAGACTACAAAAAGAGACTAGTCGATGTGGCTAAGAATAGTTCGAAGTTTTCAGGAATTCAAGGCAGCATCACTGGCAAGGCATTCCTAGATGCACTTTAGTTGGACATCAACATACAGCATGAGATCCGGTACATCTTCATCACCAAGCCTACTTTTTCCAAGTACACAGAAATGGATGAAGTCTACTGAAGGTTACTCAAAGTCAGCGTTCCTAGTCATTTTTGATGGGAAGAGCTTTGTGACCTAATTAAGGAATCGATGAGTTGTCCTAACCTAGTCAGATGTCCAGTCAGATGATCCCGTGCAGAGGCCTCACCAACGGTTCACCCAGAAAACAACATGCAGTTGCGACACATCATCAAACAGTTTCCTAGATTCTTGTAATTTGTTAAGTTAGTTAGGCTAAAAATAGATTTACCACGTCCTGATCTTTAATGACAGGATTGTTTGTAATTTTAGGTTATAAATAATTCACTTTTTGAAGTATTGAGGGTTGATCTTTACGCCTTGCGAGCTATCAAACTGTAATATTTTTCAAGAGATCTTCCATTAATACAAAGAGGCATTTTTACAAGATTATTGCATGTATTCACTGGTGATGTTTTCCTTTCTAAGTTAAATGTTATTCTCGCTTAGTTATCACACTGTTTGCTAAAACTAATCTTTGAAAGTAACGAATGTTGCACGATTTATCTTTGTATACCCTATTTCTGACTTTAAAAGATTTTAGTGTTTCATCTTCTGATATTACGATAAAGAAATTCTTAATTTCTTCTTTGTTGTAATTGACATTCTCACCTTTTTTCTGCTATTTCTCATTTATGCTACTAAAAGAATCCAGCGATTACATTATCTCACCCTATGAAAAGTTTCTTTTCTTTCTGGTTTAGATTTTATTTCATGATACAGACCCCATATCCCAATGGATGTGTAAACTCTCTCAGCCAACCCAATGAAAACTACAACAAACAAAACCAACATATTTTATTTACCTAGCCTAATATTTTAAATTTGAAACATATCTAAATCATACAGAGAGATCCCTCTCTGAAGCTGGTAGGGCTAGATCCTAGCTTCGAAGTGGTTGGATAAAGTTACCTCCCGTAAATTTCTTCTTTTCTAACAACCTCTAGGAAATTTACAGAGCGTTAACATAGTGGCGACTCCATTGGGGAACAGAACTGAACAAATTTTAACCTCGCGTCTTATTTTCCCTAGAAGAAAAGTTTGCTTCTGAAATATTGCAAATCTGAGAAAGAAGTAATGTTTAGAGGTTGTTGAAAATTTGCACATATTATTTTCAGATTCATAAAACTAAAAAACTATATATATATAAAATCAAAAAAGAAATCTGGCTCCCAAAAGAGCTTATACTCAATCTCACCTAGACCTAGAACCTGCAATAACAACTAATAATCCAGAATAGTTTCTCAGGAAGAAGACAATTGTTGAAGGTTCAGTAAGACACAATCCCCTTCAAAAGTCCCCTTCTCTTCTAGAAGATCTTGTTGCCATTCAGGATCTCGACTTTGACATCCTTTTCGAACAAACCCTGTTCAGAACAAAATCTGATAGCTTTGTGGCTGAAACCATCCTAGACCCAACCGTCTTGCAACCCCGGACTCCTAAAGTTATATCTCCCACAACTAAACCCCAAACCACTCATTTTGTGCCAGCTAGCCCCTCCTCATCCTCGTCTTTTTCCACCACCCCACCTATCATCCAGGTTGTCGTCCTGCCTCCTTCACCTATCATGGCAGCTAGATATGCTCCCTTGGTGTTGGACGCACCCCTTCATGCTATGCCCTAGGACTATCAAATGAGACTTCCATGGTTCGATGGAACAGGACCTTTGAGCGCAAAACAACATGTTGATAAAATGAACGATTATTTTGACCTACAGGAAGTAGATGAGGCTGACGTTCAAATGAGATTGTTTGCCCAAAGTTTGACGGGTGACGTTAAGAAATGGTATAAAGGTTTACGTGCTTCCTCAATCCTTGACCTTACCGCATTCCAAAAGAGTTTTCTAGATAGATGGGAGGTAAAGAAAAACCCTCTCCAAATATTGTTAGAATACGAAAACATCAGAAGAAATCAAGATGAGACAGTACAAGATTACTGCACCCGTTTCAATAACTTGTACAATGCAATTCCAGCCGATATTAAACCTCCAGAAGGTTTAGCATTGATAAAATTCTCTGATGGTTTTGACGCCGATATGTCATATCAATTAAGGGAAAGAAACTCTAGCACCCTGGAGGACATGCATAAAAGTGAAATAAGTGTGGAGGCCAACTTGTTGGCAAAAAGGGCACGACAGAGGACAAAGAGGAGAGTCACAATTAAAGAGGAACCTTCCACATCAACCTCTGATTCCAAATTGGATTCCTTGGCCAGAGCAATGGAAAGAATGATGGAGAGACTTACTGTGTCCGAGAGAAACCCTCCTAGAGAAAACCCACCGACCCCTCAAGTTCGAAATCCTAACTTCAGAAGAAACCCTCCTCAAATCAGGCAGAGAGATCCTAGGGATCAAAGGGAACAGAGAGGTCTTGATCAACAGATCAGACCTCCCCTACAAGAAAATTATGCCGATGAAGGAGAGGAAGTAATTGAAGAACTAGAGGATATGCACATAAACCTCATGGGCATTCACGATAACGAAGCTATTTTCCTTACCCAGGAAGAGCAAGAACTTTTTCTTCTCAATCAAACAAAGGCAAGTGAAGAAGATGAAGACACCGAACAACAGGCATTTGAAAATGCTATTTTGGAGGTACACCGACAGTACAACCTGTGAAGTAAAAAGACAGACGGAAGTTCCCCAAAAAAGGTGGTTGAAATGAAGAAGATAGTCGAAACCCAAAAGGCCTCTGAGTTTTCTGCCGAGAAGGGCCCTGAGAAGGGTAATGCTAAAGTTCCAGCAAAAATAAACCTTACTATTCTGAAAAGATCATCGCAGTCTGAGGTTTCGTCAATTAACCCACCAAATACTTCTGTCCAAAAGATCGTGGTGGACAAATCAGAATTGATGACCCAAAGCAGAGCACCTACACCTTTCAGCCTTGAAGGGGAATCATCCAAGGCAAAAATTCCCATTCCCCTTTTCGAGTTGTTGAGCAAAGATGCTTACCGTTCACAAGTGATTAAAGCGCTAACCATTGAACCTGATATAGGCACGAAAGCCTTAACCGTTGGATCAACAAATCATTCAGATACTATAAACCTTACAGATGACCAACCTGAACTCCTATTCGGACTAGAAGTGGATGGTCAGACCGACAATGGTGCTGTCACTCCTTTTTACATCAGTCTTAATATACACGACCTGATTCTACATAATGCTATGTTAGATTCAGGTGCTTCCCATAATCTGATGCCTAAAGCAGTGATGGAAAAATTGGGACTTGAGGTTATCAGACCTTACAAGGACTTACACTCGTTTGACTCCAGTAAAGTTAGATGTATCGGTTTCATCAAGGATCTGTGTATCACACTGGTTCAGATTCCCACAAAAAGAATGGTCATGGATGTTGTGGTTGCAGACATTCCCCCGAAATATGGTATGTTGTTGTCCCGATCTTGGGGAGCCAAGTTGAAAGGTACTTTGCAGTTGGATATGTCGTATTCCACTGTCCCAGTTTTTGGTCAACAGAGAAGACTATACAGAGAAACACTGATGAAGTACATGGTGAGCAGCCAAGAAAAACCACATAACTATCCTATGTACTTTGCACATTCTGACCTGGACTCCTTCATCCTATACAACGATGGTGATACGGGAGAACAAATCGTTCAACTGGAAGAAGATACATCCAATCCAGATGAAGTCCAAGAAATCGTTGAGCCAGAAAGAAAGAAAAATGTGATAAATGAAGAATTGCCAGCAGATTTCTGGAGCATGGACTTTGATGGAGTTGTAAGCAAAGAAGGAGTTGGAGCAGAAGTTTGGTTGCACAATCACAGATCTAGGTATTCAGAAAACCATTCTTACAAATTAAATTTTCAATGCACTAACAATATTTCCGAGTATGAAGCCTTGATGCTTGGTCTGAAACTTCTAAAGAAGGTTGGTGCCAAAAAAATTATGGTAAGAGGTGATTCCAAATTAATAATCAAGAAAATTAAAGGTGAGTATGCAACAAAACACCCTCGTCTTAGAGATTATAGGAATGTTGTTCTGGATGCCCTTAAATGTTTCACTGAAGTTGATTTGTAGGTGATGCCTAGGGGACAGAATATTTTGGCAGACGGGTTAGATATGTTAGCATCCACATGCAAGATACCTTTTCATTCCACTCGCCCATACACAATGGAGGTGAAATGCAGACAACATCAGATATTGGCAGGTATTTGGTAATGATGATCAAATTGAAGATTTTCTGCAATGTAAAAATGATTTCGAGTGTACAAACGTAGACTTAGAAAATGATGATGAAAATGTAAAAGACCTGATTTTGGAAATGATAGTGTAAATAAGATAGATTCAGGAGAGTTAGGTGATGATGAGATAGAAGATGATGTTTTGCATTTGAAAAGTAATGTTTTACCTAGGGGTTTAGTTCCTTTAGAGGACTTATTTGATTTTAATGATGTAGCTAAAAAAACAAAAATTGAATTCAGTGGTCAAGAAGTAGAAGATTGTAATATAGGGACAGAAGAGAAACCCGGGATGGTGAAACTTTCCAAATCATTACCCCCTAAGAAGAAACTCAATACATTGAGATTTTCAAGGAATATTCAAACGTATTTTCCTGGGGTTATGAGGACTTGAAAGCTTATGATACCAGCATCATACAACATAGGATTCCAATAAAAGAAGACCAAAAACCTTTCAGACAGAAACTTAGGAGAATCAATCCCAAGCTACTTCCCCTGATAGAAAAAGAAATCAAAAAAATGTACGATGCTAAAATCATAGTCCCGTTACGGTTTTCCAAATGGGTTTCAAATTTGGTCCCAACACGAAAGAAATCCATAGAAATCAGGCTTTGCATCGATTTCCAAAATCTGAATAAGGTCTCTCTGAAGGACAATTACCCACTGCCAAAAATGGACCACATATTACAAAGGGTAGTCATATCTAGTCGAATCTCTTTACTGGATGGGTTCTCGGGTTATAATCAGGTCCTCATTCACCCTGATGTCCAAGACAAAACTGCTTTCACAACACCATGGGGTACTTTCATGTATGTGAAAATGCCTTTCGGGTTGATGAACACCGGGGCCACTTTCCAGAGGGCGATGGACATCACTTTTTTGGAAGAACTCAAAAAATTTATTGTCATCTATCTGGACGATGTAACTGTTTTTTCCCAATCTGACGACGAGCACTTACGACATCTCAAACGAGTTTTTGAGAAATGCAGGAAATTTGGGATTTCTTTAAATCCTAATAAGAGAATTTTTGGATTAGAGGAAGGTAAACTGCTAGGGCACATAATCTCCAAGGACGGAATTAAAATAGACCCCAGCAGAATAGAGGCCATTCAGAAATTAGAACACCCAAGAAATATCAAAGAGTTACAGTATTTTATCGAAAAAATAAACTTTCTGCGAAGATTCATACCCAACCTAGATGAGCTTCTTAGAAACATCACAAACATGTTAAAAAAGGACACAAAAATAAAATGGGACACAGAGTCCAGGCAGTCTTTTGAACAAGTCAAATGCAGGCTCCAGTCCTGATCAGTCCTGACTTCTCCAAATATTTTTATCTTTTTTCTTTTGCCTCTGAACATACCATTGCAGCAGTATTACTGTAGAAAAATAGCGAAGGGTATGAACAGCCCATAGCCTTTTTCAGTAAATCTTTAAGAGATGTTTCTTTGAATTATAAAATAATGGAGAAACAAGATTTTTCCTTGGTGAAAGCCATAAAATATTTTAGAGTATACATTCTCCATTCCCACACCATTGCATATGTTCCGAATGCGGTAGTAAAAGACATTTTAAACCAGGACAATCCGGACGGCCGAAGAGGAAAATGGATTGCTATCATTCTAGAGTATGACATAGATATTAAGCCTACTAAACTGATTAAAGGACAAGGTCTAGAAAATTTAATGGCTGAATCAAATTTCCATGCTCTTGACTTTAATTTCTTAGCTGCAGCAGATGAACAGGGTGAGCAGGTGACTCCAAGAGTGAGAGAGGTATTTCTAAACTCTCCATGGTACGCAGATCTGATATTTGTTTTGCATAATTTACATGCTCCCCCTGGTTTGACCAAGACTAAAGCTAGGTTTTTTAAATTGAAAGCATTAAAATTCTGTATTCTAGAAGGCAGTCTGTATTGGAAAGATCCTGGAGATATTTTGTTAAATTGTCTATTGAAGGATGAAGCTGACAAAGTACTGCAGGAGTTTCATGCAGGAGACTGTGGGGGTCATCTGAACTGGAAGGCCACAGCCAACAAAATCCTAAGAGATAGATTCTATTGGCCAACTCTATTCACCGATGTGCATCATAAAGTGACTTCATGTCATCAATGTCAGCGATTTGAAGGCAAAAGGAAACTTTTTCCTCTACCCCTGAAACCGATCTCCGTTGAAGCCCCTTTCCAGCAATGGGGATTAGAATTCATCGGAGAAATACATCCTCCTTCTTCGGGCCATCATAGGTGGATTATTCCTGCCACGGATTATTTTACAAAATGGATCGAAGCAATACCAAGCAGGCAAGCCACTGATTCTGTCAATATTAAATTTCTTGAAAATAATATCTTGTCTCGTTTTGGATGTCCTAGAAAAATTATAACTGATAATGCAGCTTCTTTTCGATCTAAGAAACTCATAGAATTCTGCAATGAGTATCATATTGGCTTGGGACACTCCATTGCTTACTACCCTTAGGGAAATGGGCTGGCGGAATCATCAAATAAAACCCTGGTAAACATTATCAAGAAAAATTTGCAGGAAAACAAGAAGTTGTGGCACAACAAGTTAGTCTTCGCACTATGGGCCAACAGACTGACCACCAAAAGGTCAATTGGTATGTCACCATATCAGCTGGTCTATGGCATGGAAGCAGTCTTCCCCACTTCCTTAGGAGTCCCTGTCATGAAATTGCTGCAACACATGCAAGCCGAGCCAAATGACTCCCAAAGAAGGATCAACCAGATGATCCATTTGCAGCAGTCTAGAGAAGAAGTATACAACAAGACTCAGGTAGTCCAAGAAAGCATTAAGAATATTTTTGACAAAAGAACCAAAGAAGGAGATTTCAAGCTAGGAGATTTGGTGCTGAGATGGGATTCTCGAAATGAAGACAAGGGAAAGCATGGAAAATTCGATAGTTTGTGGAAGGGACCATACATGATTCAAGCATTCAGAGGAAATAACGCTTTCTTGCTAAACAATAGTGATGGGACAGATCTTCCAGGAGGACTTGTAAATGGCAGAATGTTGAAACATTATTCACTGCCTCAGTAGAGACCTGAAGTCACACTTTCCATTGTACAAACCATTTTTTATTTTTTTTTGCTTGCGAGTTTCTGAGTGAATAACTTTGGTCAGTTGGTTGAAGCCCGAAGAGAAGGCCCTAAGCTGCTGACCACTTTTTTCCATTTTTTGAAAATAAAACCAATCAAGCAACAAAGGCGACTAGGGAGGAAGTTTCAGAACATCAGGAATCAGGATTCTTGGCACTTCACAAGGAGAGTACCATCCCCAGGTGGAGCCGTTGTTATCACCCTATAATTTATGGGATCAACTGGTGACTGGAATGTTATCTCTCTAGTGTTTTTTGTTTGTCAAATGATTTTTTATACTGCAAATAATTTGAGAAAAGATAAAAAAAAAAAAAAAAGAGGGCATAAAAGAATTTCAATAAGAGCCCGATGCAATAACAGTGACTTGGTCCATACCTTTCAAGCATGGCCAAGTTCTTTTAAATTGATGTTGATAGGAATAGTGAATAAGCTTGGCTATACTTTTTAATCTTAGCCAAGTGATATAGGTTAGTTAGTGAATAAATCTGGCCAGACTGTCTAATCTTGGTCAGATAGCTCCAGGGTAGAGTAAGTTCTTAGCCCAACAGTTTAATCTGGGCTAATTTTCATAGGAAGTTAGGTTAGAACATAGGTTAGTTTGCTTTACTTCAATAAAACTAGCTCAATGATCAATGTTGGACCATGTTTTGAATGCTTGAAAAGTTGTTTGCCTAACCCCTTGGTGATGTAAAGATGTAAAAGCTTGGGAAAAACCCATGATATGCTCTTATCCTAAGTTTTTCAGGGCGCATATGCTTTCACGCCCACATTTATGCACCGCTCATGTATCAAAAACCCAGATGATCGCGCCTGTATATCCGGGGGGCAAATCTTTCCGGCCCCCCCCCCCCCCCCCCGACCGTTCTACCTTTAATGGAGAGGGGGGGTCCAGAATCGCTGATAATGCATGCGCACATCTGGATGGCCCAAGTTTCGACGCTTAGATCTACGCTCTGTATTGGATTCCAGACCCCCCCATCCATTCTTCCTTTAATGGAGGGGGGGAGGGGTGGGTCTGGAATATGTCTTAAAGAGTGCGCACAGATATACGATCCAAAGGAAAGCACGCAAATCAATGGCCCAAGGTATTTTTCGGACCCCCCCAACTAATCTACCTTTAACGATGGGGAGGGGGGGGGGGTCCGGAATGGAATCTTACTCTGGCGAGCCCCCTATCTATACGTGGCATGAATCTACTGGTCCCGAATCCCACCGCCTCTCACTGCCTGACATACCACATCACCTCTTGACGTCATCATCCACCTTTCCAAAAGAGTCACATCCCATAACTCCATCAGTCCTTCTCCCTCATTCACTCGTGGCAAGTCCCCTCACCATGATTTTTTCACCCAATCGATAACCGCCACATCGCCCATCTGTATCCCTCAGTCATTGTCACCTGTCATATCACATTCTAAATGACCCATTGGCCATTTATTACTAGATAACTTATCCGTTAACCAGTTGTCCTATCCCCCGTGCCCAACGGATACCCGTTTACTCAAAATTACCCTCACTCTTCATTCCTTCACCATTTACCCACTCATCGCACCAGAGAATTTACCACGTTTTCTTCTCTGTTACAGTCAGTCGCCCCCATCTACAGTTGCCCCCGCTAATATTGTTTTATTTGCAGGTATTGTTACAGTAATGGCGCCAAAATCAAAACGAACAGAAGGAGAGGAGAATCTGTTTCTCCCGCCTCCTGTCGATCTCAACAGGATTCCACTGGCCGACAAAGACTACTTAATCGCAGACACTAAGTGCGATTTCAACTTTGTAGACCTTCAATCATGGCTTAAAGAAGTCTTCCTGGACCAGAGTGATGAAATTGGACTCTGGGAGTCCAACCTACCCCTGTATCTCTTTCCCCAGATTCACCATTTCCCAGAGTTCGCCCTCAAGTGCGAACATGTCAAATTTATTCTTTTCTAACAACCTCTAGGAAATTTACAGAGCGTTAACATGTCAAAAGGAAACCTAGGTTAGTCTGGGTCTGTGGGACCTTGTGGTACTTTGATCTAACCTTTTGCAGCTAGATCATACTTCCATTCATGGGGTAGTTGATGGTTCAACCACCAATCATTTTCTTATTAACTGGTCTCTTATAGTTTTCACATTATTTCCTCTAGTGATATCATGGATATTACTTTCAAGGCTTCACCCCCACAGTCATTTATTGGCAATTCAGACAATAATACATTTACATTGTTCCCATGCCACAGCATGGTAATCCTAATTAATGATTAATTACAAGTTGGGGGAAATATGGGTGTTACAGTCCACCTTCCACAAGAAAAAACACCTAGATACCACATGTGTCCATGCAAAATGCACCTCATATCATCATGTCATAGGCCTTCATTACGAACGATATGGACAAGAGGATGGGCATCAGGTTGAGTGTTTTGTTTTCGTTGAATCTCAATGCAATGTTGGTACAATGCAAAACTAAAAAAATTGTTAGTTTTCATTGAGGTATAGATAATTACATAGAGTGTTTATATCCTTGAAACTATGGTGCTAATAAGCTCATGTTTTTATTTCAGGAAGGAAAGAAAGACAAAGCTCAAAATGACATTGCTTTTTCATTCATTTATGAGTAGTTGATCTATTGTTTTCTGAAGTGGATTACTTTTGATCTATGTTATCAAATGTGAATAAGTTTCAGCTCTTTTCCTTGAAATCTGTTGATTCAGATCACAGAATTATACACTCGAGAAAATAAATTTTCGCCTTATAGCTCATGAATCCTTTCCAATATGTTCAAACTTAATCTTTACTAGATTTTATAATCTTGACATGGGACAATAATGTAGCCAATTTTGGAGTAAGGAAAGTGTGTAGTGGTTCCCAACTTGTTTAAATGGATGTTTTAAAGGTGTTAAAGTACTTTTCAAGGATTGGGAATCAAAATATTTAGTAATTTTCTCTGAAATTGCTCTAATTTTGAGAATATTGTTTGCATAAATATTGAGGTCTTAAGTGGGTTCCTTTGGATATTTTTGGGTTAAATAGATAAAATTTCCAAAGAGAATGGTTGTTAACATAATATTTTATTTTTATACACTACCCACATTATTTTATGTGAAATAGAAAAGTCATAGCATTCTTTCTCTAATATTGGTGCTAAGTTTCTTTGTTTAAACCATGGACACTTTCTATTCTAAAGTTAATAGTAGACAGTAGATTTACAAATGTTCACCATTTGTTCATGTTATGAAAACACAAATTTGTATTTTATGAAAAATAGTTCATGTTTCAACAAACTTTGAAGCTAATATTTCAAATTATGCCTTGTAATATTTGTCGATCTGAACTAGGCTATCTTTATAAACTTATTAATCATTCCTTACTTGGGAATTAGAACATAAGACATGAAAAATATTATAAGAACATTAAGAGCACATGTTGGGCTCTTCGTTTTTGGATGAGAAGCTACGCAAGAAGGACTATAGTCCCAATTTTGGTTTAGCACAAGTTGTGCAAGCTGTAGAAGAAGCTGGACAACAGAGCAAGGAAAAGTAATAGAATTTGGTTGAGGAAAAGGATAGCACAATGTGAACAAGGAAAAATTAGTTGCAACAAAACAAGAAATCATGCGAGCCCAAAGCCAAAAGACCCTACTCATCTTATATATATGGGATGAATACGATTGTAAAAGGGTTCTCCCCTTGTTGTTTTGTTCAGGTTGTTCTTCTTGTTGTTGTCTATTGTTGACAAGTTGGGTTTTAGTTCTGTAAATGTAATTTGTATATAGTTTTGGGTAAAAAGAGCTCTACGACATGAGTACAGATATAGAAGTCTGTAACATAGCATTACTTTGTATCTCTGAGGTTGTATCTAATAAGATCTGATGATAATATATAGAGAAGGATCCAAAATTTTGAAATAGGTTGCATCATTCTATGTTTATGCTTCTGCGTTGTATCTTTACAGTACTTCTTTATGCTTCATAAGTTCCATATGATGTTTCTATGTATGAATTATTTTCGCAACCTTAGTAGCTTCAGTTCTTGAGTGTATGAGCTCAGATCTGTTTTGCAGTTAGCCTGTCTTGCGCAAGATCATGGTGAATCTTGAAGGTTATGTGAACCCACCTAAGTATTCTCCTTTCCCTTCCCTATCCTTCTGTCTTGGTTTCACTTCAGGTGAGACTTCTTCTCTTCGGAGGATATGAAAATTCCAACACTCTAGACTACACAGTACCTTTTGTTGGTAGCCTGAGAAGGACCCTAGTTTGATCAATTCTACGCCAACAAAATGGTTTTGTTGCCAGGACCTGCGTTAAAAGGGAACCTGTAGGGAGGATGCTTCCGTGGATTCACAGATCTAATATTCACCAATGGTGAGAAAGAAATTGTGATGCCTTCATATGGAAAGAAGTAGAGATGAGGGGAAAATCTTTGAAAGATACACAGGAGACAGTATTTTACTCAGAAATATCGAGCGAGCAGTACAAGATATTTTGGGTTAAGTTCCCGAAAGAACTTTTCCACTGGATAGATAGGCTCCAAAAAGCTCCAGAATTCCAAGAATGAGTCAAGATGACCTGTACTTGGGATACAAAAAATCTTGTAGCACTTCATCGGCTCGATCATCTAGTCATGCGAGAAGTTGATTTTTGGGTCAATACCACATTAGAAGGATACATTATTGAGTTTGCAGTTGATAATCACCAATATTTTTCACGAGCAGAGGTCGATTTCAAGAAATACGCAAGGGGAAGACTGTTGAGAGAAATCCCCTTGTGGATTAAGTTTTTCTTGAGGGAAGAGGGGATGTTGACTATGTCCTCGACTGAGATGGCAATGTAAACACCCTCGCCTGGGGTAGGGCGAGTTTGGGGTGGATTCATGGCCTGAGAGAGGGGAGAGGGTTCTTTGAAAAATGTGGGAAACAACAAGAAATGATCTCAAGAGACGAGCGAGCCTTGAAAACAACCTCCATAGTTGAGAAGTGGTGGCACGGTAAGATAAAAAAGGAAGCAAAACAATCCAAGAAGTTGTGGAAAGAAGTCAAATGAAGAGAAGTAGAGGAAAGACAGATGGAAGAGTTGTGGAATATGAGAAGATAGGAAATATTGGCCAGACAAAGATTAAGTGAGAGAGAAGAGAAGAGAGAAAGAAGTCCCCAGGAGGATGGACAAGAAGGAGAAGGTGTAGAAGCAAGGGAGAAGGAAGCCAACATGGATATTGAAGAGGAATGAGAAGATTAAGCCCCAATTCCAGGAAATATTGGGAATCCGATAGAAGAGACCGCTCGAGAGGAAGAGAACAAAACCCCCCAGTTCAAGCAAACCCGCCCCAAATCCAGTGGTGCCAACCCCGAATCACCCATACCCCAAGTGTCTTTTATACAAGTGGTAAATTTGATACTACCCTCTTATGCTAATTTTGTTTCATTACAACTAGTTAGTTAGTCACAACCAGGAAGTGAGAGTACATGGAGGATATTGGGATCCCCTGGTAGGTCGCAAGCAGGACCGTTAGGTTTCATTTTGATAGGAGCAGAAAGATCATCAATGGTTGGTCATGCGGGAGGTTTGATTGCTCAATACCCATAATTATGGGGTAAGGGAGACGAAGATGTTGAGAAACATTGTTTCTTGTGTGAAGCAATATGGAGGTTTAGAGGGACTCTGGATGCGAATAAGTTGGTCGAGTTCCAAACCACCTTGAGAGGTCGTGCTCTCAAATGGTACATGAAGGTTATTGAGTCAGGAGTGCTAGGAATGCAAGGTCAAGCATTCACACTTGACCAGGTAAGGACAAGGTTTATAGCGGAGTTTAAGATACCTCAATCATAACAACAAGCTTTGTCTAAGTTGCGCGAGATTCAGCAAAGGGAAGGTGAATCAACCTAGGAATATAGCCAGAAGTTTAAAGATGCTATAGGGAGGTTAGCGCATCAAATTCATGAAGAACATCAAAGAGAATGGTATATTCAGGGATTGCGACCTCTGACACGGATTCCGTTAACGCAACAATCGATAGCCACTTTGATAGATGCCTTGGAACAATCAATGAAGATTGAAGCCATGGCAGGGTATCCGGGGAGCCTGAAAGTGACCAAACCCCTAGCAGATGCAAATCTAGCGCAACTACAAGGGAAAATATCGGTGCTTATAGAAAAGAATCAAGAATTAATGATACCTAGACCAGGACGAACGCAGAGGAGTGGGACCTCCTCATAATCCGATGGGACCCTCACCAGGACCCACGAGAGGAGTTTCACTAGTATCTACAAATTTACCATTCCATAACCCCACCCCATATCATGCTTTTCCAGGTATCTAAGAAGCACTAGTAGTCGAATATTGCAATATTTTTTGAATCCATGGGCATGGGCTGAGACAGTGCCCCATTATTCAGAAGTATTCAACAGTACCAAACATTGTACACTATGAGTTTTGTGCATATACCAAACATACTACCAATCAATGTAGAGCATTGGATGCATTTGCGGGCAAGTTGGATTGAACAACATTGAGGGTTAATGAAACCCCTCAGGGACCACGAAGAGGTCGAGGAGGTGGAGCTAGAGGAGACTTCAAAGGAGGAAGAACTGGGGGGAGAGGACCAAGCATATTCTACAACTGTGATGAGAAAGGCCATATGGCTAGAGATTGTCCTCATTCGAGGTGGCCATGGTGTTCTCACTGCAGAACCAATGGGCACGCAACTGAAGACTTCCCAGAACTAATTGAAAAATGGGAAGATTGGATACGTCAACAAGGAACTAACCTCATCAATTAAGAAATCAAGAGACTTATTAGAGGACAACTACCCAACCTTAATATCGGCACTCAAGGAGGGGAAAAGACTGGAGCTGATGCTGACAATTTACCTCAGATTTAGAAAGCAACACCTAAGGAAGACAGTTATGATCCTCTGAAACAAAAGTTGTTCTTTAAAAATTCCATAGACGTATTTCATAACATCTCTAGCCCTGAGATGCAAGAGAAACCCCCTCAGACTATTGTTTACCCTAAGATTGTGCAAATCCCTACTTCACCCCCTACACCCAGAAATCTTGTATTCACATTGAGACAACCTGAGCAACCACAAACTATAGTCGACCTTTGGTTTAAGTTATTTTCTGATATTCTTAGGAATGACCAATTAACAGAAAGCATGTTCAATGCGCTATACCTAGTTATAGGGAATGAAGAACCCACATAAGCAAGAATAACGACTAATATTCGTAAGAAGAGTGCTAAGAGAGTACAGAGGACGAAAGTATGAATTGCAAAAGAGTTTAGACTAGTAGCCCAACTAGAAAAGTTTGAGATTAAGGATGTTATGTTAGATATAGGATCTAATGTTAACATACTACCTAAAAAGGCCCGAGAAGCCTTAGGAAAACCCTAGTTGACATATTCCCCAATTCAGCTAAGAATGGCCAACCAATATTGTATTTTCCCAATAGGAAGACTAGATAATGTGGAAATGGATGTTGCGGGATTGAAGACTTTAGCTGATTTTGTGTTAAGCCCTAATATTGGCTCATTACCCCTTAATTGGGGCATATTATATTAGTAATTTTATTTTATTTATGTTGGCTTTAGGCCATTAGTTGTAATTATACCTCCTAGTCTCCTATATATACCAAGGAGACATTTTCTTTTTGAATCATCTGGTACTTGAACATTTAAGTGGGGTAAAAGGAGGTTGCCCCCTTGAAGAGGTTTATTATCTGAAATTATATATTTTTAAATACATTGAGTACTTTTTCTTAGGTTTTTCTATGCTATATTGATATTTGGTTCTTAACATATGGTATCAGAGCTCAAGGTATTGGGGTTTTGCTGCTACATCTAAGACACCTTGGTATTTTCGCTATAACTTTTTTTCTACAACATTTCAGAAGGAACGGCTTGGAGGATATTTAGTAAATGGATCAAGGTATGTTGAGTTAACAATTCAACTCCTGAGGCCTTATACTTTATGAGATACATTCTGTACAAGATAGGGTTCTGGAATCATCCCAAAATGAGTCATTGCAGAATTTTTTCTATAAAAATATTTCTGTAATGTTTCAGACCCTGAACTCTAGAGGATATTTACAGAAATTAGTAAGGTATATGTGGTAAAACGTTCAACTTTTGGGTCATCTTAAATTTGTAGATACACCCTATGTAAGATAGGGTATCTAACTAGTCCTATTGACTAGTCTCAAGAAGGTGTTCCAGGTAAAACAATCATAACTTCTTCCTAGAGTATCCAAATTGAGTGGGACTGGTTTCATTGGATTTTGGACAGTCTGTAGTATTTTTGGTGCAAGTTTCAAAATTTTATATCAATTATTTTGTGCGAGGCACGCCATACAATTGAGATCTCCTAGAAAGGCCAAAAATCGACAAGTTGTGGGGAAGTTACCATAAATTCCACTTGGCACATCCAATTTTGATCAAACCTATGGAATTATAGAGAAGAAATATCAGAGAACTACATAACATAAAGTTTCATAACCAGAAGGGCTGAAACTTGGGATATACAACAGAAGAAATATTGTCTAGTAGAACCACCTCAAAATCAAGGTTCAAAAGTGATACTTGGCCAACATGCCACCAAAAAAGGGAACTTCTACACCAAA
>JZKD02S0259285.1:247412-266363 GCA_000966675.3 Picea glauca
TAAAATATATATGAAAAATGAACTCTTTGGAGTCTCCTTTAAGCTCTTTTCAAACTCCCTAAACATGAAAATATTGTCAAGTGAGATTGTTTCCTTTCACAATCATTAAAAGGTTTGAAAGGGTGTCTTTTGAGTGGTAGTTTATCTCTTTTTTGGCCTCGTGAGACCAATTACGAAAAATGAATTCTCTAGTTAAGAATGACTAGAATAGTTCTCCCTTGTATTGTTTTACACTTTTTCCGGGCTTGGGAGACCAAATTTACAAAAAAGTCACCCATAGAGTCATCTTTAAGTTCTTTTCATACTATCTAAATGTAAAAAACCATCGAGTTTACCTTATTTGGGCTCGTAAAATTATACATTGAAGGACCTATATGGAACCAAACTCCAGGACGCATACGAGACCAAACCCCTCTTTCTTTAGGTTCATTAAATGTAACACCCTATTTCCCCCAATTTTTAAATATAACTATATTGGCCAAGAGACTATGGAAAACTCAATATGTGTGAATGTTTTATTTGATGGACCTTTGTATAAAAGGTCGATGAATGTAAATTCTGTTATTTATTAGAAAATGGATAAGTGTTGCATGACTGTTGGAAGGGGGATGTGCTAAGAGAGACCACGAATGCTATGAAAGAGATGGTGAAGGGGACTAAGAATGCTTGTGTTAACCTCCACCAAACCAGTACCTTACTGTATTTAATTTATCAGGACCATAATAGTCCTCTGACCCAGGAATGAATTACAGTCAGGATGGTAGGTGGGAAGACCTCCTCAAGAGTTAATGAGGGGATGGGGAGACCACCCATCTGTAAGGCTTTCAGACCTAACCACAGACTGGGAATTTGAGCCACACACAATCTTGCTAAGAAAGTAAAGAAAGGAAGGTGTGGTGGGAAGAGGAATACCTACAAAGAGTGTAGAGACAAAAAGACTAAGCTCTTGGGTTCAAGGAAGAAATAAGAGATGAGCGTGTTCTGGCCGTAGGAAATAGCTAGCAGGGTTATGATACAAGCTGATAAATGAGGTTTTTGAGTGACTGAGGAAGTACTCTTGCAATCCTCCTTACTTGGTATAGTGAAAACCATTTCCAATTCTTGTGGGAGGAGGAGAGTAACCTTTGTCCCTATTGTCGTTGAGCCGGAAGAAAGGATTATATCTCAAAGAATCGTGATATAGATCGGGGGTAGCTAGGGGAAAATCTATTAGGAGTGACTGAGCCTATGGCTAGGTAGAAATAGGCACCCCTTTCAGCAGTCGCATCACGCCTTCTGGTTCTGATAATTATTTTCCTGCTTTATGTAGTGAAATAAAATAATGGATGTATGCATGGGTTTATATATATGTGTATTTATAAATGGTTTATGTGTGGAATGGTTATGATATGTGTATACATTCATCTGCTTGTGAACTTATGCTTCTAACTGATAGTCTGTATGCCCTATCTTAGCTCTTGAGGCTTCTTGGGATAAAATTGTGTAAGACGACTGAGATAGAGATATCATGTCAATATGAACCTATCCATCTGAAGAGGATACCTCTTTCGAACTCATTTCTGTGAGATTGGGATTTCAGGCCCAAGTCCTTAACCATTTCATGATAAAGCTCAAGAAGAATAGCAAGGTTCAAGCCTTGAAAAGGGAGATTTCTTCATTTGGAGGACGAGTGGATGATATATGTTCAAGAGGACACATATAATCAATACCTAGGAACCTTAGGCTAAGCCTAAGGAAGCTAACGCCTCCTAGACTCGAAGCTCTGGAAGTTCGAGACTTCGGATTATGGCTGACCTTACTAACCCTTATACTGGTCGAAGGTAACCGGGAGACTCAGTTATCAAAAAATTGACCGGCAATGGAATGTTTCCCTAGTGTTTAGGTGAACCTATATCACCGGATAAACCAAGATCCAACCCCCCATCGTGAAGTAACGCGATCCACTGATCGCGAAGGTTCAGAGAATATAGATGATATAGCATCAAACTCCTTGAACGTCAAAGTTATGAAGTAATGGAGGCCGTTGATCCAATGGTTATGTGTATGTACCTTGGTCGCGAGATCAAAAAGTATGAAAGACGATCACACTGGAGTGACGTTTCATAGTGATTCCATCCATGGTGACATGGACCCAATTTTGATGTGCCATGTGTCACCTGGATTCATGTGTATCACATACCCTATAGACCCTTTGGAACATGAGACGTGTCATCCCGGATGAGGGCACATTTCGCCCATGACCCTTCTACGTTTCAGCCCATGGTACATGCCCACCTAGCTAAAGTGGTTGGTGAAGTGACCAAAACTCCAGGAGTCCATCCTAGTCGTTGATGCCAGGAGACACTTGGCATCAGATCTTCTACTCTAGAGGAATTGAAGCTTGGTTCTTTGAAAACCCATGAAGCTCAGAGTAATGGAGATAATATCAATTGTCTGTCATTTGGGGATGTGTGGTAGGCGATATGCTACTTCGAAGGATAGCCACTTTGGATAAAAGTGGAATAAGAACTCCCAAAATCTGGGAGGTCAGAGTTCACTTGAGTCATCGATCTCAGAGGACAGGTGTCAGGAGGTCTGACACTCTGGAAGGATTTCCCTTTGGAGGTTTGTGTTTGTGAGAGCTTTGGAATTCGTTGAAGCCCAAAGTCCCAAAATAAGTGTGGTTCGTTGATCTTGAAAGAAAACAGGGACCGTTGATTTCCGTAAGCATACCCGAAATCCATCGATTCGACTGTTTGGAAGATGTATGGTGTCATAGGTTGAAAATGTTTGGAGCCCAAAGCTCCAAAGAACTGAAATAGGCATGTGTTGTCTTGGTGTCTGGTCATAGCCCATAGTTGTATTCAATTGTAGCCGAAGGGAAGAGGCTAGGTCGAGAATTCAAATCATATGGTCGAATGTTGAATTCCGCGTTAAGCCTGTGAGTTAGTCGAGGTCCAAGTCCAGTCATTGGATTGGTTGGTCGATGGATTTCCACCACATGATTAGGAACATAGGAAGTTACAGGATATTGGAGAACTTAGGGAGAATCATATTGAGTCGAACACATGTGGAAGCCCTGTGGCCCCTACCAATGAACACCTGAGGAACTTGGGAGAGGTATATCCGCCAGCTCTGAGCTCAGTTTTGAGAATGGATATAGTGGTTGGAAAGATTTGGATGAGAAAAATGGGATAGAGACCCCAAATGAAAGATTTGATTTCTTAAGAAGTACGAAATTTTGACGCCCCACAATGGGTGTGTTACAAATTGATATCAGAGCATGGTTACAACACTTGGCCTACTTGGGCTCATGGACAAGTCGCTTAAAAACAATGTTTAAAGAACCCTTAAGGGTGACACCCTACCTTACCTCTTTCCTAAAGAGTCTGGTTAAACTCTTACTGAAGAAAAGAATGAAAACTTTCTATTGTGTGTGTGTATTTAAGAAATATGAACTATTTGTTGTTCATAAACTAACAGACTGTTAGATAACAACAATTTTTTTGTCAGCACTCACGCAGTCAGTTAACCATGGGAAACTACAAGCATAAAGGATGGTGATGCTCCATGAGGTGGGGAATGCATCCCACAATAGAGACGAAGAGTCTGACGAGAGGAGGGCGATGGAGATCCCTTCATATCTGGCTGAAACTGTAAGGGGCCTCATGGTCGAATTACAGATTTGCAAGGCCAACAACGAGAGGTTGATAAAAGTGCAAGAAAAAAAACCAGAAATTAATGTAGTCTTGCTGCAAATATTATCCAACATACAGAGGAAGTTTCAACATGGACCTGCAACCAGCCATGTGGACTGACGACGTACGAAGAGGAGTCAAATTCTGCCTGAAATACAAAAACGTGTACCCATAAGTGGTCACAATGGGAGAATTACCTCGAGGAAGGCCCAACCTAGAGGCAGGGGACACACATCAGGAGAATCCTCTGGAAAGGAAACTGGCAACTTTAAGGGATCTTCTAGTAGAAAAACTAGCTCACCTTCTCAAAGGAAAGGAAAGAAGAGAAAGCATTCCAAAAGTCATGACCCTAAAGAGTTCAAGAAATCCAAACCACCCTCTTTCAANAGGATAGCCACTTTGGATAAAAGTGGAATAAGAACTCCCAAAATCTGGGAGGTCAGAGTTCACTTGAGTCATCGATCTCAGAGGACAGGTGTCAGGAGGTCTGACACTCTGGAAGGATTTCCCTTTGGAGGTTTGTGTTTGTGAGAGCTTTGGAATTCGTTGAAGCCCAAAGTCCCAAAATAAGTGTGGTTCGTTGATCTTGAAAGAAAACAGGGACCGTTGATTTCCGTAAGCATACCCGAAATCCATCGATTCGACTGTTTGGAAGATGTATGGTGTCATAGGTTGAAAATGTTTGGAGCCCAAAGCTCCAAAGAACTGAAATAGGCATGTGTTGTCTTGGTGTCTGGTCATAGCCCATAGTTGTATTCAATTGTAGCCGAAGGGAAGAGGCTAGGTCGAGAATTCAAATCATATGGTCGAATGTTGAATTCCGCGTTAAGCCTGTGAGTTAGTCGAGGTCCAAGTCCAGTCATTGGATTGGTTGGTCGATGGATTTCCACCACATGATTAGGAACATAGGAAGTTACAGGATATTGGAGAACTTAGGGAGAATCATATTGAGTCGAACACATGTGGAAGCCCTGTGGCCCCTACCAATGAACACCTGAGGAACTTGGGAGAGGTATATCCGCCAGCTCTGAGCTCAGTTTTGAGAATGGATATAGTGGTTGGAAAGATTTGGATGAGAAAAATGGGATAGAGACCCCAAATGAAAGATTTGATTTCTTAAGAAGTACGAAATTTTGACGCCCCACAATGGGTGTGTTACAAATTGATATCAGAGCATGGTTACAACACTTGGCCTACTTGGGCTCATGGAAAAGTCACTTAAAAACAATGTTTAAAGAACCCTTAAGGGTGACACCCTACCTTACCTCTTTCCTAAAGAGTCTGGTTAAACTCTTACTGAAGAAAATAATGAAAAATTTCTATTGTGTGTGAGTATTTAAGAAATATGAACAATTTGTTGTTCATAAACTAATAGACTGTTAGATAACAACAATTTTTTTGTCAGCACTCACGCAGTCAGTTAACCATGGGAAACTACAAGCATAAAGGATGGTGATGCTCCATGAGGTGGGGAATGGATCCCACAATAGAGACGAAGAGTCTGACGAGAGGAGGGCGATGGAGATCCCTTCAGATCTGGCTGAAACTGTAAGGGGCCTCATGGTCGAATTACAGATTTGCAAGGCCAACAACGAGAGGTTGATAAAAGTGCAAGAAAAAAAACCAGAAATTAATGTAGTCTTGCTGCATATATTATCCAACATACAGAGGAAGTTGCAACATGGACCTGCAACCAGCCATGTGGACTGACGACGTACGAAGAGGAGTCAAATTCTGCCTGAAATACAAAAACGTGTACCCATAAGTGGTCATAATGGGAGAAGTACCTGGAGGAAGGCCCAACCTAGAGGCAGGGGACACACATCAGGAGAATCCTCTGGAAAGGAAACTGGCAACTTTGAGGGATCTTCTAGTAGAAAAACTAGCTCACCTTCTCAAAGGAAAGGAAAGAAGAGAAAGCATTCCAAAAGTCATGACCCTAAAGAGTTCAAGAAATCCAAACCACCCTCTTTCAATGGAGAGATTGAGAAATGGGAAGAGGAAGAATCTTGGCTACTTGGTTTAAATAAGTACTTCAGAGTCCATGACTACTCTGAAAACTTGAAGGCTCAAATAACCATCTTCAACCTGAATGGAAAAGCTTCCATTTGGTGGGAAGACCTTAAGAATGTGAAAGGAATCCATGAAGAGGACTTATCATGGAAAACGTTTGAGAAATACTTCAAGAAGAACTATTTGTCAGAGAAATACTTTCATGGGCAGACTAAGGAGTTCTATGAAATCAAGATGGGACAACTCATCATCGAGGAATATGTCAATAAATTCCTTGAGTTGCTGAGGTATGTATCCTACATAAAGGATGAAAAGGTAAAAGTGCAATGATTTATCAGTGGATTACCTCAGACCTACTGGAACATGATTGAGTTTGACGAGCCAAAGACCTCAGAATAAACTATCAAGAAGGAGAGGTATTGTTATGAACAGTTTGGGAGTCAGACAGAACCTCACGAGGACTGGAAGAATAATAGTAGTTCGGGATTCAAGAAGAAGGGGTTTAAATCCTCGATATTTAAGAACTATAGGAAGGATTCTACGATGAGCCTTCCTACCCAAAGTGTGTATCATCATAATTTCCCCTCCCAGAGTGGAAATAAACCTTTTGGATCAACCCCGGGAAAGACTGATAATCCAAAGAAGGAAACCTTGAAATGTTGGGGTTGTGGAGAAGAACATCTACTGAGGGACTGTCCACATAGAAAATAGAACAGTAGAAGAGTCTATAATATCCAAGAAGCTACCACAGTCAATGATGTGGCTAGGATCATACCATGAATTTATGCAGCTTTGGATAATAAACAAGCCGACCACCAAGCTTCAGTGGTGGAGATAGAAGGTATGATCGCCAACCATCTAGTTTCTATTTTAATTGACCATGGTTTTAATTTGAGTTATGTGGCCCCTCAGACTATTGATAAGTGTAAATTGCAACCAGTTAGACATGTTAATCCATGGTTGGTACAACTAGATACTGGAACCAAAAGAAAAGTAGCAGAGATCATACCATCTTGCCAATTCATCATGGATGGATTTCCCACCCAAGCGACCCTTAACATACTTCCCCTGGGATCTTATGACCTATTGATTGGTATGGACTGGTTAGCCACTATAAAACCAAATTGGACTGTTACCATAAAACTTTGGAGTGTGATAATGAAGAAGGGAGAAAAATGACCCTCCAATGGATTCAGAAGCATGTCTCAGTGAGATGAATTTCAACCCTTCGAATGAAAAAGTATTGCAGAAAGGGATGTCCTCTATATGTAATACAGGTGTTGGAATCTGTTGAGGATGACAAATTGAACCTAGACAACCACCCATATTAAGAGAGTATAGAGACATGTTTCTATAAGACGTACTAGGTCTACCTCTGAGAAGAGATATTGACTTCTCAATAGAACTTGTACCAGGAGCAGTGCTAGTGTCTAGGACACCCTATACGATGAGTACACCCGAGGTAGTTGAGCTCAAGCTACAACTAAAGGAAATAATGGAAAAAGGCTACATTCGGCCCAATGTGTCTCCATGGGGATAACTAGCCTTGTTTGTGAAAAATAAAGATGGTACGCTCCAACTATGTATAGATTATAGCCACTCAATAAGACAACCACAAAGAACAAGTACCCCTTACCAAGAATCGATGACTTGTTCGACCAATTAGGGGGTGATTCCATTTTCTCAAAGATTGACTTAAGGTCCGGATACCATCAAGTCTGAATCAAGGATGAAGACATCCACAAAATAACCTTCACGACAAGGTGTGGTCACTATGAATTTGTGGTGGTTCCATTTGGATTAACCAATGCCCCCGTCACTTTTATGTGCTTGATGAATAATGTACTCAGAAAATTCCTAGACATATTTGTATTTTTATTTATTGATGATATCCTAATCTACTCCAAGAACAAAGAGGAGCATGAATAACATCTTAAATTAATGCTACATGTACTGAGAAAGAATCAACTCTACGCTAAGTTTAGCAAGTGTTAACTTTTTCTAGAAGCAATTCCATTACTTAGGTCATGCTATTTCTAAAGAAGGAGTGGTAGTAGAGCCTTACAAGATCATATATATTATGGAATGGCCTACCCCAAAGGATGTATCTGATGTCAGATCCTATATGGGCTTAGCGGGATACTATAGAAGGTTTATAAAAGGATTTTCCAAGATTGGTTGTCCAATCATTGCCCTTCAGAAAAAAAGGGGTTAAGTTTTCTTGGACATCAAAATGTGAAGAAATATTTCAGGAACTGAAATACCTTCTGACCCATGCACCTGTGTTGAAGATTGCAGACCCTCTTAATTACTTTCTCGTATGTACAGATGCCTATAAGGAAGGACTTGAAGGATTCCTTATGCAAGAATGGCATGTAATTTGCTATGAATCCAGAAAATTGAATGAGCATGAACTCAATTATGTGACCCATGATCTAGAGTTGGATTCCATAGTGCATGCTTTAAAAATGTGGAGGCATTACCTCCTGGGTAGGATATTTGTACTTATGACAGACCATTGTGGGTTGAGGCACCTGTTTGATCAACCAAAAATCAATGCCAGACAAGCTAGGTGGATGGATCTCCTTAGTGAGTTTGATTTTGAAATCAAACATATCAAAGGAAAGGAAAATAGAGTGGTTGATGCCCTTAGCAGAAGTGTGAAAAAAATTCACCTAGAAGCGGTAAGAACCTGTGAAATGAATGTCAGGGAAAGAGTCAGGAATGCACAAGAAACAAATGCATTCTTCAAGGTCCTGACCTCATACCTGAGGCAAAAGCCTACAGGGATAAAGTATGAAGGCTATCATATGCTCAATGAAGGCCTTTTGACTTATAGAAACAAATTGTATATTCCAATTTGTGACGACTTGAAGAGGTTCATAATGGACGAACTGCACAAGAGACCATATACTGGTCATCCAGGTTATCAGAAAATGATCATGACCACTAGGAAACAATTTTATTGGTCTAGGTTGAAAAAGGACATAGCCGACTATCTAGCTAAGTGTCTAGAATGCTAGCAAGTTAAGGAAAAACATCGGCACCCAGCAAGGTTGTTACAACCTCTACCAATTCCAAAATGGAAATGGAAAACCATCTCCATGGATTTCATCACCGGATTACCAAAATTGGCCAAGAAAAATAATACCATCATGGTAGTGATGGACAAATTGAGCAACTCTTCTCACTTCGTCCCTGTCAAATCAACTTGAAAGGAAATAAATATTGTCAACATATTCCTGAAGGACATATTCAGACTGCATGGCATGCCTAGGGAGATTGTATCTGATAGAGACACAAAATTCACTTCAAGATTTTGGAAATTCTTGATGGTTGGTTTTGAGACTAAATTGTTGTCTATCATAGCCTATCACCCCCAAACCGATGGACAGATAGAAATACTAAACCAAATATTAGAAGACATGTTAAGGATTCATGTAATGCATTAGCCTAAGAAGTGGGAAGACTAACTGCCATTGGTAGAATTTTCCTACAACAACGGTTATCAAGAGTCATTGAAGATGGGCCCTTTTTAAGTCCTTTATGGTAGACAGTGCAAAAGTCCAATCAGCTAGAGTAATTCAGTGGATAGAATTACAATCGGACCTAACATGCTGAAAGAAATGGAACAACAAGTGATTCTGATAAAGAAAAATATGAAAATTGCTTAGGATAGACAAAATATTTACATCGACAGAAAGAGAACTCCTAGAGAGTTCAAGACAGGGGACCATGTCTATCTTAGAGTTAGGCCCAAGAAGATTTCCCTGTGACTGGGATCTTGTGCCAAGCTGACACGTCGGTATTTTGGACCCTTTGAAGTCTTAGATAGAGTGGGACCTGTAGCCTATAGGCTAGCACTCCCTCTCATAGTAAAGGCACATAATGTTTTCCATGTTTCATTATTGAAGAAGTATGTACATGATTCTAATCATATAACTGACTGGTCTGTGATCCAGGTGTAATTAGAGGGAGAATTCCTTCCAGAACCTTATTGTATACTAGACAGGAAGGAAAACCCACTCAGGAACCGAACCATTGCACATGTCAAGGTGTAGTTGAAACACTTTGGCCCAAATAAGGCTATGTAGGAAATGGAGGATTCCATGAGACAAGAATATCCATTTTTGTTTACTTCTATTTATACAGAGCATGTTGACAGATAGAACATCGAGGATGATGTTCCTTTAAGGGGGAGGGAATTGTAACACCTTGTTTCCCCTAGTTTGTAAATATAACTATATTGTCCAAGAGACTATGGAAAACTCAATATGTGTGAATGTTTCATTTGATGGACCTTTGTATAAAAGTTCGATGAATGTAAATTCTATTATTTACTAGAAAATGGATAAGTGTTGCATGACTGCTAGAAGGGGGGTGTGCTAAGAGAGACCACGAATTCTATGAAATAGATGGTGAAGCGAACTAGGAATGATTGTGTTAACCTCCACCAAATGAATACCCTACTGGATTTAATTTCTCAGGACCAGAACAATCCTCTAACCCACGAATGAATTATAGTCAGGATGGTAGGTGGGAAGACCTCCTCAAGAGTTAATGAGGGGATGGGGGGGAGCACCACCTGACCACGGAATAGGAATTCGAGCCACACACAATCTTGTTGAGGAAGGAAAGAAAGGAAGGTGTGGTGGTTAGAGGAAGACCTATGAAGAGTGCAGAGACAAAAAGACTAAGCTCTCGAGTTCAAGGAAGAACTAAGAGATGAGCGTGTTCTGGTCCCAGGAAATAGCTAGAAGGGTTATGATACACGTTGATAAATGAGGTTTTTGAGTGATTGAGGAAGTACTCCAGCGGTCCTCCTTGCTTGGTATAGTGAAAATCATTGCCAAGATCTTGTGGGAGGAGGAGAGTAACCTTCGTCCATACTCTCGCTAAGCCAGAAGAAAGGATTATATCTCAAAGCATCGTGGTCTAGATTGAGGGTGGCTAGTGGTAAATCCATTAGGAGTGACTGAGCCTATGGTTGGGTGGAAATGGGAACCCCTTTCAGTAGTCGCATCATGCCTTATGGTTCTGATAAGTATTTTCCTACTTTATGTAGTGAACTTAAATAATGGATGTATGCATGGGTTTATATATATGTGTATTTATAAATGGTTTCTATGTGGAATGGTCATGATATGTGTATACCTTCATCTCCTTGTGAACTTATGCTTCTGACCGATAATCTATATGCCCTATATTAGTCCTTGAGGCTCCTTGGGACATAATCTTGTAAGACGATTGAGATAAAGATATCGTGGCAATATGAACCTATCCGTCTGAAGAGGATACCTCTTTCATACTCCTTGCTATGCGACCGGGATTTCATGCCCAGGTCCTTAACCATTTCATGAGAAATCTTAGGAAGGATAGCGAGCTTCAAGCCTTGAAAAGGGAGATCTCATCATTTGGAATATGAGCGGACGAGATCCGTTCAGGAGGACCCATATGATCAATACCTAGGAACCGTAGGCTAAGCCTAAGGAAGCTAATTCCTCCTGGATTTGGAGCTCTGGAATTCTGGGACTTCGGAGTATGGTTGACCTTACTAAGCCTTATACTGGCCGAAGGTAACTGGGAGACTCGGTTACCAACGAGTTGACCATCAACGAATGGTTTCCCTAATGGTTAGGTGAGACTATATCACCAGATAAACTAGGATCCAACCCCCCATCGCGAAGTAACGCAAGCCATCGATCGAGAAGGTTCGGAGGTCCCATCAGTTGTTGGATCTTGATCCAGGTGGATATTGGTGGCCACACACCTTTTCCAACTCACTCAAAACAATTTTCTGGCAATTTTGAAAATTTACTATTTTTAGCAATTTTAACTTTTGGGGCCATTTTGAGGGCCTAAATGAAGGTTTTTCGGGATCGAGCTTCTAAATGATAGCTGAATTCATAATTGAGCCCCCAAAATGAATCTCCTTGACGATCTCTATTTTAGGTGCATGATAGCCCGTTGGAAAGGTATCTACCAGCTCTGAGCTCGATTTTGAGCATGGAGACCATGGGTGGAAAGCTCTTGACGAGCAGAATGGGATAGAGACCCAGAATGGAGGATTTAATTTCTTAATAAGAACAAAAATTCGACGCCCCATCATGGGTGTGTTACATTAAACATATGTCGAGGGACTCATCAAAGATGAGCTATACTGAGCTTTTGTTATCCTCCTCAAGCTCGTTAAAAAATAAAGAGGTACTCACTAGTTATGGTGGGGGGAAATTGAAAGACGTGGGTCAAGTTTTTTGGAATCCATTATGGAAGCTATTATTGTCACCCTTGAACATAGAACCTATTTGTGTCTCCTATTACAGTTGAGTATTCTGCTTGTCTCTGAGTGATACCAATTCCATGTGTCATTATACTTTTCATTCTAGTCGAAGAGTGCTCTTATTGTCGTCATATTATGTTCTTGGTACTCATCAAGCTAATGTTGCCAAGTCATTTTTTGTGCCTCACAATGTTCAGGGGAAGTTTCAATCCAAACCGAACATCTACAATATTACCAATTTCCATTCCTTTGTCAATCCATACTCATTTAATCCACCATCTCATTTCACTTTCCTGTGTCAATTTCATGTTGATGATGGGGGATACATCATGGCCCTCCTTCGACGATTCTATTCCTGTCAATTTCAACACATTATCTTGGAATTATACTTAGAAACAAATTAGTACCCTGGATCCTACATGCCTCAATGACAAGTCTCCTTACTTCCGACAATAGGTTTACACCATTGACCTCTGATCATATGATTCCATGAATGCTCGACCTTAGCTCATTTATTCACATTCACTGGAATGTACTAAAGGTACCTTGGGAATCATTGTCATCATTGGTGATTTCCCTCACACTCGTTAATGGTATACCTCGATGACCAGTAATCAAGTGATTTCTACCATGTTTGACATCAAGTCATCTATTCACATGGCTAGAATCATACCATTTCAGGATCAAGACGAAGACTTTGGGTTGGGTGCTCACTCTGTTATGTTCTTTTCTTAGGCTACGATGGAGATCATTTGAGCATGTAAAATATTTCAGTACAATCACCATGATGGCGATCTTATTGATAAATATATTTTCACATAGATCTACATTGTATTGATCCATGGCTATGTTTTGTCATCTCATAGCTCCACTGCGTATTTTTCATGGCTGCGATTAGTTCATGTCATGGAGGTATGGATCCACATTGTATCTCTGGTGGCCATATCCTTAGTCGATATTTTCATGGATCTGTAGTGTATTGGTCGACAACCATGCTTTGAGTCAACTCGTATTCTGAGCATAGGTATGCCTACCTCGAGAATGAAACATATATTTATATTGTTTGATGGTTATTTGCAGCTTCTACCAGGTTCTCCTACTCCAACACCCTTGCATTGAAGAATTTTTAAAGTGATTCGGCCATCAGTTTTTCTTCTGACCTCAAACTTTAGGGGGCATCTGTTACACATCAAAATTCCACACTTAAGTGTCCCAAGTGTCGCAAACTATCGCATGCACTTTGTCAAGTGTCGTATGAACCTTAATAAGTGTTGCATGTGCTTTGTTAAGTGTTGCAACTCATTGACACCATAAAAAAAAAATCCAAGATCCCTAAGTCATGTTGGAGGAAGAAACCCATCATTTCAAGGTCATAAACATGCCTTTTACTTGGAAAATCAACCATTTTTGGGGCATTTATGAAGGGTGGCACTTCCCTGGACATGTTGGGGGACTGCCATTTTTTGAGAATTTATAAAGGGTGGCTCCCTATGGCCATCCTGGGGGAGCGCCACTGCATTAGAGTGGCACCCCCTTTGCCTTGTTTAGGAAGTGCCACTGGTGCTCTGTCTCTAACTCAAGGGGAGCACTAGTTTGGTTAGAGGAAAATATGGTGAATCTCACCTTTTCCTAAGGTACAACTCTGAAGAGATGAGGTTGGTTTTGGGTTGAATCCTATCCTATTTCACTACTTTAGGATCAAATCCCAACTCATGGAGCCATATCTTCAACCACTTCCCTAATTAGCCCATAGTGGTTGAGCCTCCCAATCCTATAAATTGAAGGAATTTCCACGGTGAAGGGGGGAAGATTTAAGAGGTCAAACCTTTGATCCTAAGAGAGGGAAATCCATTGAAGTATCATCATTTTGATCTTAAGACTTTCATGCAAGGGATAGACGAGGAGAGCTGGGAGAAGATTGTTGCAACGTCAAATGTGCTTTGTAAGTTCCTTCTTTTGGCTTTCCATTTAATATCAACTTGGTTTATTCCTTTCATTATGTTTTTTATGACAATGTCTATGCTTAAGTCAAATCGCGCATAGATAGATCTGGTTTTTATCTAACGAAATCTAGTAGAAGTAGGAAGATTTGCTTGCCTCTTGTTTTGTAGGTCTCTTTGGTCGCTGAACGAATTGGAGCAGCGAAGCAAAAGGATGGAACAACGGGGACAAACTTCAGGAAACAAGTGTGTCTTCCTCTTTCTATCTATAGGTTAATGAACTAGATATATAAGGAAAGTAACAAACATTTGTTTACTTTTGTCTTTGGACCAAAGAAGGGGTCTTGGTCCAAAAGGGGATCTTAACCTATCTGCAGGGTAAGATTTCTCATAACACCTTTCCTTCTCATGGAGTCCTAGTCCCGCATACTCTTTTGTCTAACTTAGTATGCAGTCGTGATGTATTTTATTAATATATGTTAGTGTGATTACAATGTATAATGATAGATTCACTAACCTTTCAACATATAAGCTCTCCAACCTAATATCACACAAGCCCTCGGACTCAAAACATACATACACAAGCACTCTGACCATCACCAACCTTTTATATATATATATATAGAGAGAGAGAGAGATCCAAAAATAGAGTATTACAAGTAGAGTGTCTATATGCGTCGACGTTTGCTTACAAATTATTGTACAAATTCAAAAGGTTGAGTTCGATGTTCTCCACCTATATTAGCTATTGGATTATTGGAGTAAATCCTTTGTAATTTAGAACTTTTAGCTTATTCTTTGGCTCCTTCGACCAACAATATTAACAGTTATAATGAAGAAGTTATCCCATTTGTCATACTAATCTTTGATGTTGAGAAACCACAATGGGAAGAGAAAAATGCTTCCGAAGTCAATACTCTAAATCTAAAATTAGGGAAAATAGAAAAAATAATGACAATGACATAATCCTTCAATGCAATAATTTGATGGACAAAATCTCTCATGATGTAAAAACACTAGGTAGAATATTTTTCAAATTCCAACCTTAACTCTTATATTCAAGTATATTTTCGTTTACTCGCCATGATGACATTACTAAGTGGTGCTTTGACATATTTTGGCTAGGCTTCACATGATCGGTGGTGTGGTTTTTTAATGCGCTCTTAGTTGTAGCCGTCACTTCTCACCTACCTTTTAACGATTTTTTAATAGTTTTAATGTATATATTGTGTCATAAGTCTACATGGAAGTCCGCATTTTATTTTAAAGAACAATTAGAAGCATGGTCTTTGGTCATTTTGTCGTGAAGCTGATTTGGTTATGAAAATTTAATTGATAGTCTAGTTATTTTTATAAAACTGATTAACCTCGTGAAATGTGCATTGACATTGTAGAGCTGGATCACTGAAAAGTAGTTTATGAATATAATTCATAAATTTCTTAGGATATAATGCACCCACTTCACATTTAAAAATAGTTCAAACCAATATTTCACGGTAACGTATTATAAATTTAATAATATTATATTAAACATCAGTATATTTAAATAAAAGAATATATATATTAAGTATATAAATAAAGGAGTTAGGTTATTTTGTTGTTATTAATATGATTGGATATTTAATTAATATTATTTTATTTTTTGTGAGTTAAAAAATATTGATTTATTCAAAAACATTTATTAAAAGTTATATAAAAAAATATTTTTTTACTTATATTTAAAATAGTATCTTTACATTATTAATATTTTTTTTTATATATTTACTAATATCTTTTTAGATAGAATTTTAGACAGCGCGGTTTTTAATTTTTTTTTGGCAAAACTCTTGAGATAAAATTTTGAAATGTATAAAACTTTGATCATGCTAAACTCAGTCTTAAAAACCTATACCGGATTAAAATATTTTTTTTTTTTTTTAATACTGAAAAGCTAATCTGTTTGCTCCCAATTCAACCTACTCGTTTGAATCCCTTCTGCATCGGTCAGAACATCACACACTAAAACATATTAAATCGAACAGTACATATCTCAAAATACGTGAAAATATTTATCGGTAACATCGCACACTCCCACTGTACAGACTGTACCGTATATTTTAAAAGAAAAAACACGTTTTTTTTAACCAATAGCTTATTGTTCTACTTGTGTTAAATTCCTACCCACGAAACGATTCGCCTACTCACCATTATTTTGTGTTCATAGGCGATAAACCCTCACTGGACTTATTTTTCCATATTCCCATTTCCTCATGGATGTCTCGGGAGGTGGTATCAATGCTCTGCTATTCACACTATTTTTCGCTGGAATATCCTCTTTTCTGCTACGTTTCTTCCTCAAATACTTATGGACGCCCTGGGCTATCCATGGAGCGCTTAAAAAGCAAGGATTCAAAGGTCCTCCCCCACGATTTATGCTCGGCAATCTATTGGATATTGCGAACATTATGCAGMAGGAGCTGCTCACAGACATGGCCTYCGTAGATCACAATTTCAGAAAGAGAGCTTTCCCATATYTGGTTGAGTGGTCTAGAAGATATGGTACTGTACTTCACAACTMATTTCTATGGRATGCTGGTAATGGATTGTTTGTTTGCTTGTTGTAATTAAAGGATTTRGAWTTCAATCACTTTGTGCAGGAGAGAAGTTTGTGATCTGGTTTGGTTACGAACCAAGAATTGTTCTGACCGATGCAGAATTGATCCGGCAGCTTCTATCTTCCAAGCACTTGAATGACTGTGGAAGGTCTCCTCTGGTCCAGAAAATGGTTTCAGTTCTGTTCGGGCAAGGCGTGTTTAGTGTTAATGGTGAACAGTGGTCTCACCAGCGCCGAATCGTTGCGCCTGGCTTTAATATGGAGAAGCTCAAGGTGAGTTTGAATATCATCAGGGGTAAAATTAATTATATGGTAGAATAATTTTCAGGGTAACTCATTTACGAAATGCAATGGTTTAGGTAAAATTTATTTAAATAAGTATAATTTCTTTCCACAGTTTCTATTATTATAATATAAACAGCCACATAAGAATTGTTGATTATTCAAAACTTTTTTATATTTTATTAATACAAAATTTAGTACATTTTATCAGTGCAGATTTTTAATTTTTTTAAAGCTCTACAGGCATCTCTTGACATCATGTCTAAATGTACCAAAGAATTGGTAAATGAATGGAGCGAGATTACAGAAAGTGCAAGAGGGGGGCATTGTGAAATTGAGCTAACAAAATATATGGATAAACTGACTGCTAACATTATTTTGAGCGCCGAGTTTGGAATGAGAGATGGCCAACTGGGAAAAGAATTGTTCGAAGATCTCACGCAGTTGGAAGAATTGATGATGCAATCATTTCGGTTTCTATGGATGCCAGGTAGCAGGTACACTTCCAAATTCCCTACCCAATTGCTAGATTGGGTTTATAAGCAGTTTTCTTTAGAAATAGAACCCAATCAGTATTTAATTTTCTTAGCTAATATTATGTCTATAACATGTTTTGTTTTAAAATAGAACCAAATTTGATTTCCTGCTAGATTGGGTTTATAAGAGGTTTTGTTTTAAAATAGAACCAAATTTGATTTCCTGCTAGATTGGGTTTATAAGAGGTTTTGTTTAAAAATAGAACCAAAATTAATTTAATTTGATTGAAATGAAAGCAAGATGCACATAATGTTACTTGATTTTTCTTTGATATAAATTTGGCCATTGCAAAACATTTTTATTATTAATTGGTACAGTTTTCCACAGTCGTCGTCTTATCAGCCAAACAACATAAACAGTTCTGAATTTTGTATGAACTACTTTCATTAGAGTATCATGACCTAACAGCATAAACATTTCTGAATTTTGGATGAACTACTTTTATTAGAGTATCATGATCTAGAAAGTATATGGTGATAATTTCTGTTACAATTTGATGAGTTTATAAATACATTTTTTCTAATTTCTGTTACAATTTGATGAGTTTATGAATGTATTTCTTCTGGACTCACGGATATTTGTTAGTAATCTAATTTTGTGTCAGAGGAGAGGAGAAAAGTGAGATGTGTTGGAAATTGTAATTACAAGTAAGTGAGTATAAAGTTTTATTTTTATTTTTTATTAACAAAGTTTCTGTTTTATTTCTGAATTTATATGCTAAGCACAAACACTGTGATATTCCACATTCACAAATCATTTCATTAAATATATGTATTTACAACAAACAACAAACTAAACAGTTTGTGTACTATTCAATGATCTTGAGAACTCTGTAGCTTAACCTGTTTGGTGGGCAGTATTTGAAACTGCGTTGCACACTGTTGATCGAAGGGATCTTCCCTTCAAGATGCTTGTACAACTTGTGAAACATATTTTTTTCCAACTTTTAATGAAAATAAAACTATAAAAATAAATCAAATGCTTGAATTTCCTTTCTTTATTCTTATGTGTCAGTAAATCTTGAAATAATATTCCACAACTGATTAGTAATGGAAACCTGCTTAATAAGTTTTAAGGCTCTAGTTACTTCAGGTATCGATGTCTTCTTATTAAGGGCAGTCCATGAAAGATTAACTCATCAGTGACAGCCCAGAATTTTGCCCAGCACCAGAGGCAGAGTGGAAGCAAAGGTTGCAGAGGCGTAGGCGTGGGCTTCTTCCTCCCAAGTGAGGCAGAGACCGCAGATCCTGATACGGATTCAGTAGGCCAAGCAGCCTTCTTTTCCTTAATTCTTATGTGAGTAAATCTTAGGATAGCTTTCCTTATATAACAAAACAAAATTTATACAACAGATATCTATATCTCTATATATTGTTGATTCATATAAAAAAATATAAAACTTAAATCTTAGGACGGAGAAGTTTGCACTCTTTATTAAAAAAAAATAGCATAATGTTCTTCCTTTTAATCCTAGATACTTTAAATAATTCAAAATATGCATCTGTGTTTTTTTAAATTAAGATAGTTATATTCTAATATTTAACTCCACTTGCATTGTTATCATGGATGAGTGTTTCTGTTTTATCCCTTGCAGCTGGCTCAGATTATGAACCTTACTTCTAATTCAAT
>JZKD02S0259285.1:278212-288706 GCA_000966675.3 Picea glauca
TTATTTCTTGCATTTCTTGACTTCTTTTGAGGTGGATAATGTTGCTTTCCTTGCACATTACTAGCTGCAAGTCTAGTCTCATAGTGACAAGGGATTGAAACCTTGCACATCACTAGCTGTAAGTCTAGTCTCATAGTGACAAGGGCTTGAAACCTTGGTCTAGTCTCTTTGAATAAGGTGCACTTATAACACACACTCAAAATTCACACCAAGTATCATCCTTGAAATACGTTTTCAAAAAATTTGCTCAAAAATTTCTTCAAAGTTTGATTTAGATATACTTCCTGTAGCAGACCTGAAACTTGTGCCCAAGATTCAAACTTGGTCTAGCTGCTTCTCAATCTACCCTTTTCAACAACATTCATGTGATGAACTTATATTCAATGTACAATCTCAGTCACATCGCTATCAAAGTATACAAGTATTGGTCCTCTAGAATACAACAGAAACATCTAGCAACTTAGTACTCAATTATTTACTGTATACAACCATCTTTGCTTCAATCAATCAACCCTTATGCAGTTTTTCTTCAGCTTATAAACAGTCCCACGTAGGCACTACTTCATCTTATTAAATGGGTCTGTAGAATGTACACTGAAGTCCCAAAGATACTACCAAATCACACACCCTTTTTGTCAATAATTAGTCCTTAATTTAAGACAACCTTTGTTTTCACCAAGCAAACGGTCCTTGAAATTTTATCCTTCGGACCTCTACCAGAGTTCAAATTTTAGGTGTCAAACCTAGTCAATAGTCATCTATATTGAGCATAAGATAGATCTAAAACCTAGCCTCTAATAAATTTTATACTTCTTATAAAGTCTCACAAACACAAGTATGAAGTTTGCTTAACTAGCTTATGAACCTCGCACCAACATCAGACCTCAAAATCATACTAAATCAGACCGTAACTCACCTTGTAATACATACAAATTTATGCTCAAATACTACCTTAGAAAACACTTTAAAAAACTACCTCAGGTTCTTATTTTCATAGCCTTAATTATGCCACCAATTTGGCCTCATAACTATCACACAAACTTGGTCTAGGGATCCTTTTAGCCGCGACAACATTAGAGATGATTCTCTATGCCACGGTCTCTCTTTAAGCCCCTCAACAAAGCTCGACCATGGCTGATAGTTCTGCGACCAGCCTTAAAACCTCATCACAGGGGTCCGACCCTTCTCTTACACCTACAACAGGGGCTCTAGCAACCCTCAACCTCCCACGACATTCCTTCATTTGACTGTGCAAGGTTATTCTTCAGGAACTGCTCTGATACCATGTTGAATTTTAATGCTTAGCTCATGCACATGTGGTTTATTTCAATTTAACATGTACTTGAACCATAAACAATGCAACAATACCATACACAAGTGCTGCAATAACCAATATCACAAGAAGAATAACCATGGACAAGAAAACAAGAGTTGATCCTGGGAAAAACCTTCTTAATCAAGGGAAAAACCCAACAACCCTTTTCTATAGATTCAAGAGAAGATCCCCCACACCATGAACTGTAGAGCACACAAGAGGGTGCTGCTTGACCTCGAAACTTGCACCTAAGATAAGTTCACACTTCATCCGTACAACTCAACTTGAGAGAATGTTACAAGTGTGTGAGTGAGTTAGATCCACAATGGTGATCTACTCTTATTTATACAAGACCTAGCACATCAAAAGGATGTGTCTATTGGTACAATAGGGATGAATTTTTCAACTGAATAATATAATTAATCATTACACAATATTAATTATCTTTTACATGGTGGGGATGACTTGTACCCTTTACAACATAAATTAGGGTTACAACAAATCTTACTCTCAGACAGTATAGCAAGGGATCCACACATCCTCTAGTGCTCAACCACTAGGGACACGTCCACCTGTTCTTAGCCACAGGGACGTCACTCTCAACATATTAACTCAACTAAGTCCATAGGAGTACCATCTGAAGAACTATCTCAAGTCAACTCAACTGAGTCCATAAGAGTCAGACACGAGACCATCTCAAGTCGTCTCAACTCAGTCTAGAGGAGTATGACAAGAGACCACATGCCATCTCAACTCACTTGAGAGGAGTATGACACACCCATCACATGGGCTCTCTCACAGATCATTTCAACTTAGTCCAGAGGAGAATGACCTGGAGAATGTCTCTTGAAGATGCAATCAACAACAATTTAAACATATAATTATGTGAATGGAGTTTCGTGGTGAAAAAAAATGAAGATTCCCTCATACTTATAAAAAATATGTTGATCCCTTATTATAAGTTAATGGCATTATTTAAGGAAATAATATCAACGTCGTTGTTTTCTCGAATGCTAGGAAAAGTCACATTAATGTTGACCCGGCAAACCAATTAGTGGTTTTAGAACCTTATATAATTGAAAATGACACATGTCTTTTCGATGAGAAATATGAAATTAAAAACCTACAACTATCTATTGGTGATATCAAATTTATATCTCAATTCAATGTGGTATCAATGTATCAAGACAATGTTGATGTAATTCTAGGGTCAACTTGGGATGATACATTGGGTACTTTTATTTTGAACTCAAGGAGAATTTTTTTGACAATTTCTTATAAGAAGAAGAAAATCACATTGCAAGATGTCACAATGAAGCCAATTTCAGAAGCTCCATCATCAGAAGACATGAAGGATGTATCATAAGTGATCCTTCAAGATAACCAGAAGTGAATACAAAAGTTGAGAGATCAACGGAAATAATGAGACAATATTATCATTGAAAGAGACAAGAGATTTCTCGCCTAAGAAATCATAATTAGAAACTACTTGCAAAAATCATGAAGTCCAAGGAGAAGAAGTAATGTATTCAACAGTTGGAACAAGAAAATCAAGGTCTCAAAGAGAAATTAACCAAAAACGATGAAGAAAGCTCCTGCCTAAGGAACCTTAATCATAAGTTACTAGAACAAATTAAAATCTTAAAAGACAAAAGAAAGGAGAATGTAGAATAAAAAAATAAAGACGACAAGTCAAAAGATAAAGAAGAGATTTTACGTTTAAAGAGACATAATCAGAAATTACTAACACAAATTAAAAATATCAAGCATAATAAGAAGTGTTTACAAGGAGAGCTAGATCACAATACATCAATAGTCGATAAAGAGACAATAACTAAACCTATGGAACTAGATAAGTATTTAGATGTAAAAATCCCAATTCTGGATAAGAGAGTTAATACATACCCAATCAACCTTACAACTCAAAAGGATGCAAATCCAGCTGATGCAAAGAATTCTTCAAATGTTGAAGTAGAAACAATCTAGGGGTATGAAGAAGACTCAATTCCAAAATTTAATCAAGAAAAATCTACAAGTACATGAAGTAAAGATCAAGTTGCAAGGATGCCTTATCAACATCCTAATCACAAAAGTTGATACTTCAACCAATCAATGTATCAACATAAACAAATGACCGATATGTCAAATAATATTACTTCCAATACAAGTGGTGCTCAAAGTAGAAGCTATCATGGGAGTCAAAATACATCAAGTTCTTTCCAAGAACCCTATAAATGCCCAATTATGAAGAAGATCAAATTAGGGTGGGCAAACTCCTTTACAATTTGACATTTCTGCTCAGTGCTCAAAAGATCCCATAGTTTAAAGTCCTCAATGATCACTAATTCAGGAATAAAAAACCAAGAGACAATATTACAAGCTAGAGCAAGAGATAAGTGGTCCATAAGTATGCTTTGAGGACAAAACATTTTTAAGGGGAAGGCAATGTTATGAACACAATATATACAATAATAAGTGTAAATACATTACAAAATATAAATTATAATAAATAATAAATAGTTAATGATTAATAATGAAGAGACACCTCCTTGATGAAAGGTCGTGTCTCTTCATGGAAGGGCACCCTTGCGTGGGTATATAAGGACCTCATTCTCATTGTAATAAACATCTTATTCATTCTCTCATACATTTATATATTATTTATTATCCTCATGGATATCCTTATAATCAAAGTATTTTGGATATTCTACTCGTAAGCCAGATTTGGTTATTACATTTGTGTGAGTGAACTTTATTATTATTTATATTTTGTAATGTATTTACATTTATTATTATATATATTGTGTTCATAACACTCTCTAGAACAAGAACATTTTTCAGAAAGTGACTCCCTGAATGGTAGTTCCTCCTCTTTAAGAGCATCGACGATTGATTGTGAATCAATGGGCTTCAAACTAGGCATGGTTTCACAATCAACACGTTCTTCCTAAGGATGATTTTCCTCTTCCAAGAAAAAAGTGGATTGGTGTGACAAAAGTGACATGTATTTTATGTTTATTTCTTCTCCTGAAGTGAAAATATCAATGTGGTTGGTGTCTTTCTCTTGCACAATATGAGAATCTTAAATATCTTCCAAAACATATTCATGGTTAGAAGAGGGGATCAAATCACAAAAATTGTTAGAACAAGAAGTTTCAATAAATGATCAACCAGTAATAGGAAAAAATTCTTGATTTGTCTCGGTTAGACGAGGAGAATTCATAACATCAGGACAATCCAAACCAACATGAATTAATTCCAAATTATCCATGGGTGAGGAAGAATTAATGTGAAGTGTGTCTATATTTTCTTTATTAACAAATCATCGACATTCATGTTTTCCCCCATAGCTTCCTCTTCCATTCCTTGTGATAGAGAAGATGAGATAGGATAATTAAAACCTGACATAAACATTGGTGTGATCCAAAGTGTCCCATTATCAACAGGAAAATCCTCCTCTTGGGCATCTACAAAAAACTCTGAACTCAAACTTACTACACAAGCGATCTCTTTTTCATCACAAGGAAGACAAGGGGGAATGGAGTGGTGGGAGGATACATAAAATTATTTCGAAAAAGGATTATTTATTTGATCTATATCCCCCATAGTAAAGAAATATCTAGACATATTAAGTTCAACTAAAGGATTATCATTTTCAACATTTTCATTTAAATCTAAATCAACATGTGAAGAACGATTAAAACATGATTTAGATTTTTCATCCATTGATTTGTGTGTTTCATTAATAAGAGAAACTAGAGAGGAAATCAAATCATTGTTAGAGAGCATATCGTCTAAATGAAATATTTAGAAAATATGAGTAAATCTAAAAACAAAATCTTGAAGGGATTCATCTTCATCTTTTCTAAGCTTTAAAATTTATGCACACAAATTATTATAATCACAATTCTCAAAAGCATGCAACAATTCATGCATAAATTGTTCCCATGTGTGAATAGAGGCAACCGACAAAGTCTCACACTAGTTCTTGACCTGACCTGCAAAGGTGAGAGTGAACAACCTGCAAATGACATTTCCATCAGTAATACTGTGATAATAACAAACTTTCCAGAAATGTAAAGCATGTCCAAATGTATAGATTTCAATCTCACCATCAAATCTAAGTTACGACAAGAAATGTAAAATATTTCTAGGAGGATTGGGAGGTAGAGTACCAGAAAAACATCTCCATAAAGGGATATGGGATGGAGCCATTAGTAAATTAATGAAAATGACTCTACAAGCTCAGTTTGTCATCTAACCCTCCTTCTATCGCCAATTCTGTTGACTGGTCCAAATGGCTTGTCAAGCAGATGAGGGAGAATGCCCGATAGTAGGTCCTAATTAGACCCACTCTTGTTTGGTGTGGCATTTCCTATGAGTATATGGGACTCGCTGCCGCTCAGAATTAAAAGAATAAAAAGGGGAAATACAACATGAATCCCCCCAAAGATTTATAATTAATCCTAAGGATAATATAACTTGAAGAAAACTAATCTAATCTTAACTAATTCTAATCTATCCCCGGAGAAAAACTAAAAGAATGAGTACAACGAAAGATAACACAATCAAAACCATAAATAGTTAATGATAAATGAAAACAACAATGCTGCAAATACATAGACAAATAGTTTCACCATACATTTATAACATCATTTATGTACCCACAAGGAAACATGTGACAACATAAGAAAACAAAATATAGTGCAGAAATAGTTGATACAACATAATCTTATCTACTCAGATGGAAGATAAATGCATAAAGAATAGTCTCCAATACATCCATCCACATACAAATTTATGAAATGTTTCCTACTCTTTATTACTCAGAACTAATAGTACCATATTTTGTTACAAAGAGAAAAAAGTCCACATTACATCCTATGAGTTCTCTTTTATAAGACAAGAGAGAGTCTCTTCAGTTCTCATGACTCTTCATTTCATTTTCCTTCCATTTTTTATATCACATTTCAATTTTTTCTTTCATTTAAAAAAATGAACATGTGAGCGTTACAAAGAGAAGTCGAAAATACTCTTGAGTGATTATTTTCTCCCTAAGGCAGTTTACAAATGATATTCGTTAAAAAAAATCATTGATTATGTATATAGGTGTTATGTTCTATTCCTAGAATGTTTATGGGTGTTTCTGACTTTGTCATGTTCAACGAGATCATTCTGGATTCTTCTCCTCTGTCAGGGTTCAACGCTCAAGAGCACACCAACAAAACCCTAACTACTAGCCCTTTTGGCAACACCTATGAAGCAGATGAAGTCTCACCCGAGGTAGAGGCAGGGGTGATTGTAGGACTCAGATGTCTACAACCTTAGTTGGGACACCGATATGTGATTATATATTTTACAGGGCACTTAGCATAGATCATTCATCAATATTTAACCCTTATGGTACTTCCCAGATAGCACAGAGCATCGCAGTGAATACTTAGACTAAAGATGATTCATTACTTAGCCTCAAAAATATAGATTAGATTCAACAGATCAAGCACTAAGCATCTTATATATCAGATCTAACATTCATTCATATATCATAAGCACAAAACATAACTAGACCTGTTTAATCACAACAAGCACTTAGCCAAGAAGGAGATAAACACATTAGGTCAAAGCACAGAGCACAATACACAAATTTACCGTGGTTCACCCCCACCCTGGGGCTACATCCACAAAATCTTCTTCTTTATATTATCTCGGTCAAGCGGTTACAACACAGAGCTTCAGTGAACCTTACTTCGCACATGATAGAATATCTATGCAGCTCACTAGATCCTTCTTCCTTGCACTTCAGCACAAAACTACAACAACTTGCACCTAGCTTTTCAATATCCCTACAATCATGCACAGAGCACTTGCAATATACATCCAATCACACAGATCCAACTACTAACACTAAGCCTTTAGCTATACATCACATAGATGTACTACCCTCCTATACTTACATTGCCTAAGTATCTATTTATAGATTACAAAATGGGCCTAAGCATGGGTAAACCCACGGGCCGACATCCCTTTCCTTTTACATCAACCCAAAACTCTAAAAGGGACCCAAAAATAGGTCTTGCTTCCCTAATTTCCACTTCGCGTTGTGCTCCATCTTTGGCAAGCTGTCGCAGTCCCAAAAATGTTCAAATATGACCAAGTATTATTCAAAACTTGGTCAAGGGCCAACATGCCCCCAACACTCACCTGTGACTCGTCCCGAGTCACTTAGGTCTGATCAATTCCGCCTCAAATGCCTCGAGCTTGGCTCAAGCTGCTTCGACCTGCTGCAGTGCGACAACCTCTTCCTCAATAAATTCTTGGATCGCTGTGTCATTCAGCGGTCCTTCCAGGCATTGTTCTGTAGTGATGCCAACCTATTCAAGTTCATCTCCCTGGCTTTCAAGTTCAACGAAAAGTTGGCATGCCTTTTCTTGGATTGGATGAAGTTGTTGGGAGACTTCCATTACTTTACTTTGCAGTGTATGTACCTGTTGTTGGGCTGTGCATTGTTCTGCAAACCTCTTCATTCTTTCGACTGGGGTCAAAGTCTTTATCTGTGCCTGTAGCGTGTCTACATGCTTATTTGTTTCTTGGAGCTGTGCCTCCAATGTCTGCAATTATGAATTCTCTATGAGGGTTTCATAAGTCTGGGTGCTTCTAGCACTCAACTGCTTGCATTCTAAGGCAAAGGTTTTTAATCAGCCAACTGCGCTTCAAGTAGTGGCCTCTCTTAGATCTCTTATTTCTTGGGGGGTCTCGGGCATGATGTGGAGCTCCAGATATGTGATGCACTGTTGGATTTGCTGGATTACTTCTTCCAGTTCAGTCACCTGTTGTGGGAGACAGTCTTCCATATTCACTTCTATGACCATCACAAAGTGCAGTGATTTGTGAACCATTTCCTGTACTTCAAGTTTCTCTACTAGCAACTGTGCCTTTTCCTCGTTCCACTTCACTTTCAGGGCAATATTTTCCCATTCTGCCTCATTCTGTTGTTCTAGAAGTGATTTTTGTGCTTGCATCAAATCCTGGGTGGCTTGTGCTGTGTCTTCTTGAGCTCGTCAAAGGCGAGCTTCGAATTGATCAACGATCTGGTGTAATTGAGTGGGCTCATCACCTATTCCCGATGTTCCTCTTATCAAGGGCGCTGTAGAAACTGCTTGGCTATACTGGAGTGCTTGCTGCACTTCTTTGAGTTCACCCTTGATTCGGTTGAATAGATCCTCCTGCTTTGCTTCTTACTTTTCTGTGAGCTCTAGTGAAACATCATTCAATGCGGCAATTAAGAAGTCAAAGTCATTCGGGGTAAGGGTAGTTTTAAGCGTTCTCTGGGTGGACTTAGATTTATTTTGGGAGGAGGGTTTTGGTGGTGTCATATTTCTTTTCATGGAGGGATCCTCCTCCTCTCTAGGTGGAGTAACCTCACCTCTGTTTCGCTCAACTTCTGTACTGCCTAGCTTGTCACCATCACCTCCCTATGTAGGTGAGATCGAAGTAGTCTTCATGGACGTGCTAGGGACATATTCAACTTCGTCATCCTTCTTAGTCCTTCTTGGCCCAGGTGTATCCGGCATAGCTTTAGGGCTTTCCTTGTCGGACATGTCTACGGGGTCCGCTGCAACAAGGAGGTCTGTTGACCATTCCTTGGTAATTTCCTCCAAGTCATCTTCTGTCAGCTTGTAGTAGGATTAGAGCTACTGTTTATTCTCATCACCACGCATTGTAATATAGGTGAAGTGGTGGTCCGTGCTAAATTTCATCAAAGGTATAAACCTATGAAGTACATTTGGGGTGATTCGTGGTGTACACTGAATTGAATTCTTCAGTTGGTTGAAGTAGGTGTGGAAGAACACATTGGAATGCCATTGCTTGTTCATGTAGCTGGAGTACTACAACGTACAGAACTTCGTGGCTAGTGGTTCGAAAGGTTCGATCTCCAGAAAAGTGGCTCCCTCTGGCAGTTCCCAAGCGATGAAAGCGATGAGTATGAGAAACCAACTAAAGTGGAACTCATACCATTGGTCTTGCGCTCCTCTACAATCCATCTCTAACTGGTTTACAAGATACTGTGCCCAATTCATCTGTAGTCCCTCGACGCACTTCCCTGCAAGGTCAACTACGAAGCCAGTCACCTGTGTTGGTTTGTTCTTACGAACTAACTTTCCCGTGATCAGTTGACATGCAAGGTGCACTACGCCACTCTGGATAGAGGCTACCTTGTAGCCTCACGTACCCTTCTCTACATCACCATAAGTTTCCTTTATCTGCTGTGCTAGTGCTCAGTCTGAGGTCTTGCATGAGTAAAAGTCCTATGGGTCAGGTCCTTGCATGCTAAGTCCCGTGATCCGATTGATCAGAGTCGGATCCACAGTGATGTGGTGGTCCAATCATAAGCATCCGTTGTTGTAGCAAGACAACAACAACCTGACGCATGCATTGATTTCCTAGTGTCTTTAGAAGTGAGGGATCTTCATTACATTGAGTAGTGTGGACTGCGTGAGGTTCTGGGTCCAGGACTGCGGGACAATCTTAGGATTTCTACCTTTGGTCTTGGTTAAGTATTTATGCGAATCTAACATGCTGTAGGTTTTGCGATCTCCAAGGTTAAAATCATTAAATTTCTGTGCTGCAAGCTTATCCTGGTTAGCACGCACTGTGCACACCCCTTTCGGAAGATACACGATGATCAAGGTTTACTAAAAGTATCTGGGTACACTGTTGCGGTTAATCTTGGCACTCAAAGGTGGTATGTAAACCGACAGAATGCGTGGGATCAGCTTGGCATTTGCAATATCGTCTCTATGCTTTGTTCTTGTCTCGATCGTGGTTCTGGAAGGTCCTGCTCCGCGAGTAGTGGAGGTAGAATATTGGAATCCTCCTGTCGATGATGCTTGCACACCTGCAGACATCCTTCTCTCTGACATGACTCTCTCAGCCATTAGGTCAATCAAAACTTCTTCAACTACTTTCTCAACAATGCTGAGCTTGTCCGACATACAAGCTTGGGTCCACTAGCTCAGGTGTGAAAATGAATTCAGAGACTACGATGAACAATATGGGAACAAGGCAATGATCACAGGGTGAATTAATCTCAAGTTTCGGGCTGAAATTCTCACTTAGTAAAAATTATTATCGGTGCGTGGTGCGATGAACTAAGTAGGTAAACTTAGCAACGGTCTTCC
>JZKD02S0259285.1:296464-308899 GCA_000966675.3 Picea glauca
TCTCGACACAATGCCTATCAATTGGTATCTTCAAGCATAACTGCGCCTCACCACTTCAGATTGGTACGGTATGACTCAAAACTTTGTAGCTACATTTTCATTTGAAAGATAGTACCCTTCAGTAGATCAAGCTCTACAAGTTGTAAGAAAGAAATTTTTTGAGGAGGCACCTAACCTCCCTATTGAGCAAGAAGAGGATGAATGGACTGCACCTCTTCAGAAATTGAAAGGATGTTACAATATCAATGCTGATGAAGATGATGATCCTAGGAATGTGAACATTGCAGAAAAAGAAGGACAAAGAGATGTATAAGGACTAGGATTCGAACTACCTTTCATTGGACAACCGATCAAAATCAAGAAATTTAATATTGGAACAGAGAAAGCACCAAATCTTGCTAATGTTGGAGATTACTGGGATGATTCCACCATTGATAAGATCACATAACTATTGCATGAATATCAGGACTTGTTCCTAACCAAGTTCACTAATATGAAGGGCATTAAAGGGCCCATGGGAGAGATGAAGATCCCATTGAAGCAAGATGCCAGGCCAGTTAAGCAGAGACCCTACATATTAAATCCCAAATATAAGGACAAAGTGAAGATTGAACTAGATGGGATGTTGGAAGCAGGAATCATAGAACCTGTTGAAGAATCAAAATGGATTAGACCTATGGTGGTATAAGATAAGAAGACATGAGAGATCAATATTTATGTAGATATCATGAAGCTGAATGATGCCTGTTTGCATGACACATTCCCTACACCATTTACAAACAAAGTGTTATATAATGTAGGAGGTCAGGAAGTTTACTCCTTCACAGATGGATTTTCAGGTTATCACCACATCAAGATTGCCAAGGAAGATCACCATAAGACCACATTTGCCACATAATGGGGATCCTACCAATACACAATGATGCCTTTTGGATTGAAGAATGCACCAACCATCTTTTCTAGGGTGGTGGTCGAAGCATTCAAGGATTTTTTACATAAATTCCTGGAAGCCTATTTTGATGATTGGACTATTTTTAGCTTATTACAAAACCATATTGAATGTTTAAGACTAATTTTGGATAAGTGCAGGCAATGTCAGATTTCCGTGAACCTGAAGAAGTACATCTTGTTTTCACCCTTTGGAGTGTTGTTAGGGCATATTGTGTGTAAGAAGGGGTTGCTGGTAGATCTGTCCAATATTTCCATTATTGTTGATCTACCCCCCCTACTTCAATCAGACAGTTGCGCATTGCGCTGGGACATACTGGATACTACAAAAAGTTAATTAAGGGCTATGCACAAATTACAACACCTATGGAGAAGTTATTAAAGAAATATTGTCAGTTTCAATGGAAAAAAGAATGTCAGCAGAGCTTCGACACACTGAAATAGAAAATGGTTACTGCGCCTATTCTATTTTTCCCAAATTGGAGCAAGGAATTTCATGTGCATGTCGATGCTTCATCTATTGCACTAGGAGTAGTATTAGCCCAACCAGGAGCATGAGATATTGACCATCCGTTATCCTTTGCTACCAGGAAGCTATCTACAACTAAGATAAAATACACTACCACTGAGAGAGAAGGTTTAGCCATGGTGTACGTGTTGCATAATTTTTGACACTACTTGTTGGGAGGACATTTTAAGATGTTCATTGATCACTCTGCGCTGAAATACCTAGTCAACAAACCAGTGTTGGGGGAAAGGATATGCATATGGTTACTGCTATTCCAGGAATATGATTTTGAAATAATGGTCAAGCCAGGGAGAATTAACGGGATCTGACCACTTGTCTAGGTTAGAGCATGGAGAGGAACCTACTAGTTTGGAGGATACACTGCCAGATGCACAATTGCTGGCCATCAGAAGGGTTGATGATCACTTTTCTGATATAGTCCGGTTCCTATCAACAAGAATGGTACCTCGCGAATATAAAATCATTCAGAAGAAAAAATGGTAGTACGCGCTGCATTTTTTTCAGTTATAGCTGGAGAACTATACAAGATGGGACCTGATGAGATGTGTTATGGAGGCAGAAAGAACACTGATTCTAGCAGAATAAAACGAAGGCATCGCAAGAGGACACTATGCAGGTAAAGAAATAACGCAAAAGGTTCTTAGAGCTGGCCTTTGGCGACCTACTTTACATAAAGACACTAAGGAATATTATAAAGCCTGCGATGTATGCCAAAGAGTTGGGAAAACTTCCAAAAGAGATGAGATGCCTTTAGCACCACAACTGACCTTACAAGCATTAGAAAAATGGGCTATTGATTTTGTAGGACCTGTCAACCCATAAGGAAAGCGCACAGGATCCAGATACATCATCACTGTCACAAAGTATTTGACTAGATGGGCGGAAGCAAGAGCGGTGAAGGACTTTAGTGCAACTACAACTGCGTGATTTATATTTGATGATATCATAACCAGGTTTGGATGCATGAAGACCCTGATGAGTTATCAAGGTAGACACCTTATTAATAAGACTATCGAATCTTTGAATAAGGAATTTGAAGTCCACCATCAGAAGAGTACTCCTTACCATCCATAAGCGAATGGGACAGTCAAAGATTTCAACAAGATCTTGGAGACAACGCTGAGGAAGATTTGTAGTGTGAACATGGATGACTGGGATCTGAGAGTACCAACAGTGCTATGGGCCTATAGAACTACTTGCAAGAAGATGACAATGCAAACTACCTTTAAGCTGGTTTATGTTATAGAAGCAATTGTCCCTATGGAATATTTGGTTCCTATTCTCAGAATTGCAACATTCACAGATATTCAAGAGAGTCTTGCATAGTTGGTAGAACTAGAAGAAGACAAATTTATTGCAGGATTTCATCAGCAGGTACAGAAGGAATGAGAAAAGGCCTACCATGACAGACATATCAAGAAGAAAGCCTTTAATCAAGGAGATATGGTATTGGTATATGACAACAAGTTCATGAAGCATCCAAGGAAGTTCAAAACACATTGGATTGGCCCATTTGAAGTCGCATATGTTACAGAAGGAGGAGCTGCGTAGTTGAAGACACTGAATGGAGAGTGGAAGGAAGGTTTAGTGAATGTGAGCCGGTTGAAATTGTACTATGAAAACCAGCTACTCGTATCTCTCAATAAAAGAATAAGGAGACGGGTCTAGGTACCAGGTACAGTTGAAACTAGGTACCAGACACTGAAAATACAATCGTCCTTGGGAAGAAAGGGATAGAGCAGAAAGCACAGGCTGCATTGTGTAGTCTGAAGTCGAAGAAAAACAAAAGGTTCAGACCTGAAGTTCCTCAGGACAAGTCACATGTGAGTGTTGGGGGTCTATTGGTCCTTAGTTATGGTAGGAAGCGAAGATTAAGGAAATAAGAGCGAAGTATGAACTACGCGGAAAGCACATTGACTGAGATTGGGTCAAATTGACCAAAGAAGCAGAAAATAAGGAGCGAAGTAAGAGAAAGAAAGTCGTTGAACGAGAAGACCAAGGAAGACATATCAACAAGGAAGATAGATTGTGGAAAACTCAACAAGAGAAAAAGGCCACCAATAGATGCTTTGGAGCACCTCATGGGAAAGAAGGATAGATAGGAGGGTGAAGCCCTCAAAGCGCGAGTCAAGTTGACCTAGGGTTTTAGATACCTAGGGTTTTGGCATTTTAGGGTTTTGACACCTAGGTTTTGGCCTAGGGTTGTCCGAGAGACATTTTAATGTATAAATAAGGGTCAAGAGGAACTGGGTTGGTGACGCAGACCTATCGGCCCTCGGGCCGAGATCCGCTCATAGGATCGTTCTTTATCTTCTTTGAGCCAGATCGGCTCTTTCGATTCCCTGTTGGAATCTCAATTTCAATTGATCCATAGGTCCTTTCGGAAGCTCTCAGGTGCAAATAGAACTAGGCGCGAGCTCCGCCCTTTCGTGCAACCACAATGCTATGACCAAGGTCCAATTCCAAAGGTTCTTGTCACAACTCGAAACTCGTGAATTCATGAGTCGAGGCTCCTGACTCTTCCCTTCCAATCTCGGGATACCCGAAATGCCGATACGGGTATGGCTCTTCCTCTGTCAGTGCCTTCCACACATAACCGTAGGCTAGGGATTAAATACCAACGCCTCTCGCAACTTGCACCTTCATGAGTTCGTGGGTCAGGCTCTCGTGGCCTCCTGTTGCGATCTCCCGAGACGCGATAAGTCAACGTCGAGTTGACTCCTTCCTTGACGCTTTTCACTATTCACAATCTCAGGTTGAAGCGTCGAGCCTTCACACTCTTATCCCGTGAAGCCCTGAGATGCAAGAAATCAATGGAGTGTTGACTCCCTTCTCTAGGCGACGTGTGTCTGCCTATCTATTATGCAGGTCCCACCTTATGGCTCTGCCACGTGTCCACATGAGCCTCCATTCTCGACACTTCGCGACTTCTGATGTTGAAAGTGACTCCGCTCAACCTCCGAACCCACAAATGCATGATAGGTGATGGGGTTCCTGATCCAATGGTCCTCTCGTGACTTGGATCCAACGACTATCCTCACTCCTCACAATTTCGTGACTTCGCGACTTGGAGCACCCAACTCTTGGGCTCTCAGCCTGCGAAATTCCAAGTTCGCGAGACTCGAATCCTGGATCTCTTCGGCACTTCACTGACTCCGTGATTGCTGCCAACTATCCTCCTTAGATGGACAGCTGTGATTGTCTCGCGACTTCGCCACTCACGACTTGGAGCACCCAACTCTTGGGCTCTCACCTTGCGAACCTCCGAGTTCGCGAGATCCCTAGATCTTTTCCACCTGTCCTCTTCGAATGGACGACCCCGATCTTCTCGCGACTTCACCACTCGAAAATTCGAAGGAATTACTTCTATGAACCTTGATGTCCGAATCCCCGATAGAGAGGATCTTGTAAGACATGTCCTCCTTCCAATGAACGACTTAGATTCTTTCGCGGTTTCGCGACTTCGCCTTTCACAACCTCGCGAATATTGATACAAAGGTTTTAAATCGTAACTCCCCTGCTCCTCTGCACGATTCGACGACTCTCAGGACTTCACGAATTCTCCACGAAGAATTCCAACTATCCAATTCCTCCTTGACGATTCCTGCGAAATGAACAAAGTGTTCTTTCACGAAACTTGTCCACCAGCAAAACAATGTCGCTGCACCTCCTTCCAATACTTCAAGGCACTGGTCCTCTTGAGCTTCTCTTCAATAACTTCGAAGACTCTATCCCGCCTGAGCTTTCTCCACAACTCGAGTCTTCAAGAAGACTCCTGCACGCACTCCTTGCGGAAACTCTTCAAATACTTCCAAGTATTTGAACCTCTTCGATTCTGCGCACTCACGACGACAACAATCCTTCAATAATTTCGCTAAGGTTGTAACTCTGAGACTTCACTCAGCTTGCGCACTCCTTGCACGACTCCTGTGCTTAACTTGCACTTCTGCGAGAATGAGAACAATGTTATCCATCCTGAGCTTGCAGAGACGAACTCGGACTTCTGTCAACGCACACCTTGCGGACAATTTCACTGCACTCCTTGCAGGAAAACTCTTGCTCAGACAGAGAAACAATTGAAACTCATTCCTTACTCTCCCTCTCTTCAGATTTCAGAAATTAAATATGAAATCATACATTCACGCATCAAAGTAAATGAATAACAGAGAGTAAACAATCAATTGCATAACATTCAATCATGCATACAAAGAAAGTATTTGAACACCATGAGTCTGAATCAAACTTCATATATTAATCTCAGAACTTCTGTACATGGGTTCTTCTACACAACTTTCTTCTTCTTCTTCTCTATGCTCTCTTGATTGATTATGCTGCTAATGTTACAATGATACAAGTGAGGGTGTCTATATCTGTTTTCCCTCCGGTTCCTAAAACTGTTTAATCTAAGAATTCAAAGCTACCTACTTACATTTACTAGCATAAATGCGTCTTAGTCCTTCAGACGAGAGCGGGACGCTCAAGGTCTATTTACAATCTACAAGTACGCTCATTCTTAACTATTACATTTAAGTTTGGCATGTCAAACTTCAAAAAATTTCAAACAATTCATCATGTGCCAAAATGCATTGGAGCTTGCCCCACACTCGCTTGTTGTTGGCGATGCTCCTGCATCATACTCCCTCGCTTGAAAGTTTTCATGGGATCCTATCCATGAGCTATCACATGGTTTGTCCATGCTTCTGGATCTCTGCTTCATTTTCCCAGATGGCATCTTCAACTGGATGTCCCTTCCACTTGACCAAGTATTCGAAATATTCCATTCTTCTGGTCCTCTTACTAAATCTTTTGTCCAGTATGCTTTCCATTTGTGGTTTCTTTACAACTGGCATCTATTTTGTCCACTGAACCTTTGGTTGTTCACTGTCTACTCCAGCTTTGTATGGGTACAATTATGAGATGTTGAATATCGGGGAAATTCTGATCCCATCGCTTAATTCAATCTCATAAGCATTTGCCCCAAATTTCTTCAAGACCTTACATGGTCAAATCTTCTTCATCTTCAGTTTGTTATATGTCCCCTTCGAGAATATTTCCTTTCTCAGATGTGCCAGAATCAAATCACCAACCTCAAATTGAAGTTGTCTCTTGTGTTGATCTGCTTTGCGCTTATACTCTTGGCTCGAGTTCTGCAATCGTTCCTTCACCTGGCTGTGAAGTTCCTTCATTGCTTTAGCAAAATATTCTGCACTAGCACTTCTTATCTCATCCCGTTCTGAATCCCTCAGTTCCAAAACTCCTCTTGGTTGTGTCCCATAAACAATTTGAAATGGACTCTGCCCCGTGCTTCTGTTGATTGAATCATTATAAGCAAATTTCTCCTGTGGCAGAATGTTGTCCCACTGACTGTGGTGTTCTATCACCAAGCTCCTCAGTAAGTCTCCCAGACTTATGTTCACAACTTTTGTCTGTCCATCCGTCTGAGGATGATAAGCTGAACTGAATGACAAGTTTGTTCCCAGCTTTTTCCATAAGGTTCTCCGTAAGTGTCCCATGAACTTGGTGTCTTGATCTGAAACTATGCTCCTTGGTAAGCCATGAAGTCGAATGACCTCTTTGAAAAACAAATTCGCAATGTGAGTTGCGTCACTGGTTTTCTGACACGGTATGAAATGTTCCATATTAGAAAATCTATCTACCACTACAAAGATTGAGTCAAACCCTCTTTGTGTTCTCGACAGCCCCAATATGAAGTCCATGCTTACCGCATCCCATGGCCTCTCAGGTATGGGTAATGGTTGATAAAAGCCTCAATCTGTCCACAAATATTTTGACGTCTTCTCTCATTCCTGGCCAAAAATATGACTCGTTTAACTTTGAGAAAGTCTTGTCATGACCGAAATGTTCGACCAATCCTCCATTATGTTTCTCCTTCAACAAATTCTCCCTCATGGAGCCCTTTGGAATACATAGTTGATTATCCTTAAACAATAATCCTTCCTGGATTATGTATTTTGTCCATTGACTTCTGACCCTGAGAATTGGGTTCTCAGCTGCTTCATACGCCTCCTTGAAGTCTAGATCATCTCTGTACATGTCCCTGAGATCATCAAAACCCAAAGTTTTGACTTTGAACTACTGCAATAACAAACATTTCCTGCTCAAAGCATCAACAACTTTGTTAGCAGTTCCAAAAATATGCTTAATTACAAAAGTAAAGTTATGCATGTATTCAACCCATTTTGCATGCTTCTGGTTCAACTTCTCCTATTGAGTCACAAATTGCAAAGCATGATTGTCACTGTATAAGACAAACTCCTTAGGAATCAAATAGTGTCTCCATTTCTTCAACACTTGAATAATAGCATAGAACTCCTTGTCATATGTGGAGTATTTCACTTTCGCTTCATTGAACTTCTCGCTGAAGTATGCTATCGACCTATCTTCTTGGCTCAAGACTGCCCCTATTGCAAATCCACTTGCATCACATTTTACTTGAAATGTCTTTTTGAAATTCGGCAACACCAAAATTGGTTGTTCTGTGATTTTCCTTTTCAACAAATTGAAGCTTTTCTCAGCTTCTTCTGTCCAGTGGAAAGAATTGTGTCTCTTCTTCACCGTGTGTCCATCATCGGTGCACTAATTCCACTAAAATTTCTGATTAACTTCCGGTAGAAACTATCCAATCCATGAAAACTTCTCACCTCAAATATACTCTTCGGTGATGGCCAATTCTTAATTACCTCCACCTTATATGGATCCATCCTCAACTTATCTGCAGAAATAAAAAAACCCAAATAAATGAGCTCTGTCTTCATGAATGAGGATTTCTTCATGTTTATCAGCAACTTCTCTTGTTGTAATATCTTCATCACTGTAGCCAAATGTTTCAGATGCTTTGCCTCTATTTTACTGAAAATCAATATGTCATCAAGATACACAATGACAAATTTTTCGATGAAAATCAATATGAAATGAAGATACACAATGACAATGAATTGCGGTTCCTCCTTCTTCTTAACCTCTGTAAGAAGTTCCTTCCCACTCATGAGAAGCACAATGTTTCTTACTTCAGGTTTCACCTCTTTGTCTTTGATTGGAAGTAACATTTGAGTTCTCCCATTCTTCTCTGGGGTGTATGTGTTCTTCCTCCCATCATGAATCACATTTATGTCATATTGCCAAGGTCTACCCAACAATAGATGACAAACATCCATGGCAATAACATCACAGAGTATTTCATCTTTATACCCTCCTATTTTAAACTCAACTAAACATTGTTTAGTGACATTTACCTGATGTCCTTTTTGTAGCCACGAAACTATGTATGGACTCGGATGTTCAATCGTCTCCAGCTCCATCTTTTCTACCATCTCTGTAGAAACGAGATTATCTGTGCTACCACTGTCCACGATGACTTTGCATGCCCAATCTTTGGTCTTGCAAGCGGTTCGAAAAAGTCTGTTCCTTTGGACCGAACTCTCCACCTCCTTCTCTGGCGTTAAGAGAACTTTTTGCATCATCAGTGATCTTCCGCCTTCAGCATCCTCTGCCTCAACATTCTGCCTCTGTGCTTCGGAAATGTGAGTTTCACCACCTTCTTTCTTCTTATCTGGACATTCATAACATTTATGTCCAACCTTTCCACATGTGAAGCATTTCACCACTCCACCTCTTCCTCTTCCTCTACCTTTGGTACGAGGAAAAATGTTTCCATCAACATACTGACCTCTCTGTTTGGTATGCTGCCCTCTCTCTGAGATTCCACCTCTCTTAGTTTGAGTTTGAGGTTTCTTCCACTCTTCCTTGGGTTTTTGATTTCTATCCTGGACAACTAATTTTCCTCTGGCTTGACTTCTGCCTCGGCCTCTTTGACCTTGTTTTCGGCTTAGCTTCTCTTCAGCCTTTAGAGCCATCTAATAAGAATCTTCCAGCGTTCAGATGGTCATCATGCTCATCTCATCCTAAATGTCGTATCTTAGACCATTCATGTACCTATCAACTTTTTCATCATCACTTTCCTGATGACCTGCCCTGATGTTCAACCTATAGAATTCTTCAGTGTATTCATTTACCGACATCAACTTCTATCTCAAATCCTGCATCCTTTGAAACAGAGTAATTTGGTAATCCCTGGGAATAAATTTCACCTTCATCTTCGCGATCATCCTATCCCAAATCTTGATCTTATGCTTGCCTTTGCAGTACCTGTCAGCTTGTAGCTCATCCCACTACAATGCTACATGTCCTTTCAATCTTGTGACAACATGTTTGACCTTTTTGTCTTCCTTGACATATTCATAGTCAAAATATGTGTCCAAATATCTAATCCATTATGGAAGCTCTTCAGCATCCAGGTTTCCTTCATATACTAGAATATCCATTTTTTCCCTAGCACCCATTCTTGCAACAACCTTAATCAGGCGTTCATTTGCTGCATCCTCTGCTACAACTTCTTCTCCTTCATGTCCAACTTCATCTTCACTTTCAGATTCACTGACATCTCCAACACCAGCTGTGCTCCTCTGATTTATTTAAATGTCTACAACTCTAGTGCGTAGGTCATGTATATCTCTTTCCATGGATGGATTTGGCACCTACCTACCCCTTTCTCTTGACATCTCCCTATCCTCTGGCGGATCGGGTGTTTGTATGTCTCTTCTTCTCGGCGGCATGGCTGAGATTTATTTCTCACTTTCCCTATCTGAAGTATACAAACAGAGCCAAGCTATGATGCCACTTGACGTAGACCTATCGACCCTCAGGCCGAGATCCACTCACAGGATCGTTCTTTATCTTCTTTGAGCCGGATCGACTCTTTCGATTCCCTGCTGGAATCTCAATTTCAATCGATCCATAGGTCCTTTCAAAAGCTCTCCTTTGCAAAAAACACTAGGTGCGAGCTCCGCCCTTTCGTGCAACCACAACACTATGACCAAGGTCCAATTCCAAAGGTTCTTGTCACAACTCGCAACTTGCAAATTCGTGATTCGAGGCTTTGGACTCTTCCCTTCCAATCTCGTGATACCCGAAATGATGATATGGGTATGGCTCTTCCTCTGTCAGCGCCTTCCACACGTAACCGTAGGTTAGGGCTTAAATACCAGTGCCTCTCGTAACTCACACCTTTGTGAGTTCATGGGTTTGACTCTCGTGCCCTCCTGTTGTGATCTCCCGAGACACGATAATTCAATTCCGGGTTGACTCCTTCCTTGACGCTTTTCGCTATTCGCAATCTCACAGGTTGAAGTGTCGAGCCTTCATGCTTTTATCCCACAAATCCCCGAGATGCGAGAAATCAACGAAGCGTTGAATCCCTTCTCTAGGCAACGCGTGTCTACCTATCTATTATTCGGGTCCCACCTTATGGCTCTACCACGTGTCCACACGAGCCTATGTTCTCGACACTTCGCGACTTCTGATGTCGAAAGTGACTCCCCTCAACCTCCGAACCCCCAAATGTGTGATAGGTGATGGGGTTCCTGATCCAATGGTCCTCCCGTGACCTGTATCCAACGACTATCCTCGCTCCTCATGATTTCATGACTTCGCGACTTGGAGCACCCAACTCTTAGGCTCTCACCCTGCGAACTTCCGAGTTCGCGAGACCCGAATCCTGGATCTCTTCGGCACTTCGCTGACTCTGCGATTGCTGCCAACTGTCCTCCTCAAATTGATGACTGTGATTCTCTTGCGACTTCGCCACTCGTGACTTGGAGCACCCAACTCTTGGGCTCTCACCTTGCGAACCTCCGAGTTCGCGAGATCCCTAGATCTCTGCCACCTTTCCTCTTCAAATGGACGGCCCCGATCTTCTCGTGACTTTGCCACTCGCAAAGTCGAAGGATTTCCTTCTTTGAATCCTGATGTTCGAATCCCCGATAGAGAGGATATCGTGACATGTGTCCTCCTTCCAACGAACGACTTAGATTATTTCATGGTTTCGTGACTTTGCCTTTCGCAACCTCACAAATCTTGATACAAAGGTTTTAAACCGTAACTCCCTTGCTCCTCTGCATGATCCAACAGCTCTCGGGACTTCGTGAATTCTCCACGAAGAATTCCAACTGTCCAATTCCTACTTGACAATTCCTGCGAAATGAACAAAGTGTTCTTTCACAAAACTTGTCCACTAGTAAAACAATGTCGCTGCGCCTCCTTCCAACACTTCAAGGCACTGGTCCTATTGAGCTTCTCTTCGACAACTTCAAAGACTCTATCCCTCCTAAGCTTTCTCCACAACTCGAGTCTTCAAGAAGACTCCTGCACGCACTCCTTCCAGCAACTCTTCAAATACTTCCAAGTATTTGAACCTCTTCGACTCTGCGCACTCCCTGCGACAACAGTCCTTCAACAATTTTCCTTAGGTTGTAACTCTGAGACTTCACTCGGCCTGCGCACTCCTTGCATGGCTCCTATGCTTAACTTGCACTTCTGCGAGAATGAGAACAATGTTATCCCTCCTGATCTTGTAGAGACGAACTCCGACTTCTGTCAACGCACACCTTGTGGACAATTTCACTGCACTCCTTGCAGGAAAACTCTTGCTCAGACAGAGAAACAATTGAAACTCATTCCTTACTCTCCCTCTCTTCAGATTTCAGACATTAAATATGAAATCATACATTCACGCATCAAAGTAAATTCATAACAGAGAGTAAACAATCATGAGCATAACATTCAATCATGCATAGACATAAAGTATTTGAACACCATGAGTCTGAATCAAACTTCATATATTAATCTCAAAACTTCTGTACATGGGTTCTTCTACACAACTTTCTGCTTCTTCTTCTCTATGCTCTCTTGATTGATTATGCTGCTAATGTTACAATGATACAAGTGAGGGTGTCTATATCCATTTCCCCTCCGGTTCCTAAAACTGTCTAATCTAAGAATTCAAAGCTACCTACTTACATTTACTAGCATAAATGCCTCTTAGTCCTTCAGACGAGAGCGAGACGCTCAAGGTATGATTACAATCTACAAGTACGCTCTTT